>KZ826343.1:0-26765 GCA_003184635.1 Aspergillus sclerotiicarbonarius CBS 121057 | reverse complement strand
TTTTTTTTCTTCTTTTTCTTCTTCTTCTTCTTCTTCTTTAGATACTATATCAGGCGACATGATGTCAGTTTGGGGTTCACTTTAGTTCGAGTATTTTCTTTCGAATCGTGGGCGGGAAGAGGGGGAGTGAATACCTTGGAAGCCAAGCAGGGCTATGTACCAATGCTAGTGCTTATCTCTGGCGAGGCAGCCAGCCTTACATAGCCACACATGCTCGTTCCTCGCCAGCAAGCCATCGACAATTCTGGGGGAAAAGTGGTCAGTTTAGGAATGCTGACTGGACCGTTCCGAGCCGCCAACCAAGCACGTGGACCAAAGGTATAAGGCTGCATTCTCGTTTTTGACCCCTCGCATTGGATATTGAAGAGGATGTAGTAGATATTGTCTGGTTTTTCAGAAACTAATTTGTAACTTTCGCATCTTGAGCAAATGGCATGGAAGCAATTCCTTGGAGAAGAGTGAATGAGGGAAATGCTAGTAGCTGACAGGGATACCGATAGCCCTCTGTGTTACACCCCCCCTCCCCCACCTTTCACAAACACTCCAACCATCTCCCCTCTCTTTACCAAGTCATCCTCCTCATCATCGTCAGACTGCTTCAAACTCCCTCGTTTATCACCAAACAAAGTAATCAAGGACCAAATTACGTCAATCTTCTCCTAACCACAAGATGGACACCCATGACGTCTCGGAGGTGTCTGAATACCTGCAACTCCTGCAGAGACAAAAGAAAACGCTTCAGAATGCCCAGTCTCGCAAGGGTCAGACTCCCAAGCGGACCAAGTCTCGCGACGAGCTCATAATGCAGTTCATGTTTCGCCAAATGATGGGCAAGCGCGGAGCTGTGGACCAGCACGCTATTCGATCCTCTTTTGTGCCCCCCGCCTACCACCCCTCTGTTGCAGCATTAATTGAGCTGAAGAAGGTCCTGATTAAAGATCTCACCCTTGAGACTCATCATCGGGGTTCGTTCCTTTTGGTGAGAGCAGTCACCCCGACGGATATAATGACTGCGATCATGGCCGTGGTGGAGGATGAGAGAGGGGATGTTATCATGTTGCAGCTGTATAACCAGGAAAAGGATCTTGCGACTGATGGCCGGCTTGCTGAAGGAACAGTTATGCTTGTAAAGGAGCCTTACTTGAAGATGATGGCCGATGGAGATTATGGTCTGCGAGTTGACCATCTCTCCGACATCAGGTTCATCCCAGACCATGACCCTCTGGTGCCGTCGGTATGGAGAGGCCGGCCAAAACATCATGCCTCTGCAGATTTCTGGAAGACAAAAGGAAATAGCTTCTTTAGCCAAGCTGCGTATCATCTCGCTATTGACTGGTACATGTTCAAAGGATGATTGTGAGAAGACAAGCTGACACGATGCAGTTACTCCAAGGCTCTAGATTCCTCCCCGACTCTTGAGGAAGACCTTACCATCAGACTCAATCGCGCTCTGACTTGCCTCAAAACTCACCAATTCGACGCAGCCCTTCGTGATGTCGAGCTGACCTTGTCAAACAACGACTCCTCCGAGAAAGCCCTATTTCGTAAATCTCAGGCCCTCTACCACCTCCAAAGATTTCAAGAATCCTGTGAAGCCCACAAAGTGCTCAGCAAGGCGTATCCAAACAATACCGCCGCTAAAAGCGAGTTCGATCGGGCCACTGCACGACTCACAGAAGGACAGAGGGGCGAGTATCCGTTCAGACGACTGCAGCGAGAGGCAACGAAACGTCGCCCTCCCCATCTTGATCGTGCGACATATATTGGCCCTGTCTCGGTCAGATCTACAGAGTCTCATGGACGTGGTTTATTTACGACCGAGGCGGTCCGGGCCGGGGATCTCCTCTTTTGCGAAAAAGCCTTTGCGCATGCCTTTCATGACGAGGCTGGCGAGTCGAGTAACCTTTCGCTCTTGATGAACACCGAAACACAGACTATGACGATGGGTACCCAAGCAGAACTGATCAGCCTCATCGCGCAAAAGCTGTACAAGAACCCGTCGTTGCTGTCAACCTTTACTGATCTGTACCACGGCTCATATACCCCGGTGGGCATCTCCGAAGTTGACGGTATGCCCGTCGTCGATACGTAAGTACTGAGACCTATCGAACAAGCAATCTCAACCGACTAATGTCGCCAGATTCCTAATCGAGCGAACAATGTCACTCAATTGTTTCGGCTGCCCGGTCTCCTCGCGTGCATCCCACATACGCACCGTCAAAGAAGACAAGGCGCAACTCGAAAAGACCAACAAGAAATTTCATTCCTGCGGCATCTGGCCTCTGGCATCTTACATCAATCACTCCTGCGACAGCAACGCTCGCCGTTCCTTTATCGGAGATATGATGGTGGTTCGCGCCACACGGGATCTCCCTGCAAACACGGAGGTCACGTTCTGGTACAAATCACCCTTGGACCGGGACACCAAAGCAAAGCACCTGGATCTGCAACACTGGGGGTTCCAATGCAGCTGTATTATCTGTCAGGATCTCCACGAAACAGGGAATGGTGATCTGACGAAGCGGAGACAACTCACGGCCGACTTGGTGAAGGCCTTCCAGTCCCTGTCCCGCAGCCGAAATCAAAGTGCCGCAATGGCTAAAATCGAGGGGACTATTCTTACGCTTGAGAAAACATATCGTCGGCCATCTTCTGACGTGCCTCGTCTCGGGATCTGGGAAGCATGTTTGTCCTTGGCGGTGGGACATGCCACGGGCAGTCGGCCGCAGAAAGCGATTGAATATGCGTTCCGGACGTTGCAGTCGCTCGGCTACGTGATTGAAGGCGGACAACTTCCGCATACCCCTGGCCGAATGTTAATTGTGAAGAGATGGGGCTTGATGATGGATAGTCTTGTTGGGTGTTGGATGGTCCTCTGCCGCGTGTATTGCGATGTAGCCCCCGACCTGGCCGATCAAGCGGAAGGCTATGCGAGAACCACCTATCGGATCTGTGTTGGTGAGGATGAGACGTTTGAAGATACGTACAGTCGGTTCTCGGCCGGGTTGACGGGCTTATTGTAGGGTGAAATAGATCTATGAATCTCAGATATGCATGCGGTACCGAGGCCTGGTGGTCTCCACATACGTCACTCCACACTCACCACCCCACACGCCTATACCACTCACCCATACTCACCCTCATACTCACACCACCACTACAACCACCACCACCACCATGCCCCTTCCCCTCCCCACCCTCCTCCCCCACCTCCTCCACGCCCAAGAAACCCTCTACGGCCCCATCACCACCATCCCCGCAACAACCTGGACCCCACCCCCCCAATCCGGCGGCGGGGACCAAGGCCGCTACCTCTGGACCGACGCCATCGGCGTGCTCAACTTCCTCACCCTACACCGAATCCACCCCCACCCCCCAACCCCAACGCACTACCTAACCCTCGCAACCCGGCTCATCACCACCGTCCACGCCACCCTCGGCCGCACCCGCCCCTCCTCCACCTGCACCCCAGCTTACCTCCCCGGTGCCTCCCCCACCCACCCCCTCTCAGGAGGCCTCCGAATCGGAAAACCCTCCCCCGACAGCGACGGGCAATACCATCATTACTTGACGCTTTGGATGTTTGTGTTGAATCGGACGAGTGTGGTTAGTGGGGAGGCGGGGTGGAATGAGTTGGCGGTGGAGTTGGGGAGGGGTGTGCATCCCAGGTTCTTTCTGGGAGGGGAGGAAGGCAAGAGGGAGAGGATGGTTTGGAAGATGGATGTTAATTTGGAGAGGGTTCTTGTGGGGAGTGAGGGGAATTTGGATCCGTTGGATGGGTGGGTTGTTTTTCGGTTGGTGCAGGGGTTTCAGGAGAGTAGGAGGAATGGGAATGGAAATGGAGAGGGGGGGGAAGGTAATGGGGATGGGAAAGGGAAAGGGGTATTAGAGGAAGAAATCGAGGATTACGCCCGGATATTAAAAAGAAAAGGGAGACAGAGAATCGTGGATGATATGTTGGATTTGGGAATGACGTTGTGGACGGCGCATTGGTTTTTGGGACGGGAGGAGTGGGCGGATGAGTTGGTCGAGAGGGGGGTGAAGAGGGTTTGTATGGTTCCCTTCTTCCCTTCTTCTCTTCTTTTCTTTTCACACTCTGTCCTATTCTTTGAATATCATGGTGGGTTATATATGGGTTTGGTATACTAACTAACTATATCCAGACAACCTCTTCGAAAAAGACCGCTATCTCGACCAGGATATCCGCCACCGATTAGCGTTCCGTGAATTCGGAGCCGCGATGGGCATTCGCTGCGTGGCGGAGCAAGAGGCGGACAAAGACCGCGCGGTCGATTTGAAGGTGTTTGCGGATCGCATAGTCGATTGCTGGAGACCGTATATGGCTGGTGCAGACGGGGGGGAGGATGAGCTGACGCCCATCACGCAGGTGATGTATGCGTCGGCGCTGATGCCAGGAGGTGAGTTACTAAGTACCTCTGCCGCCTGAACAGAAGACGTTAACGGGGTAGGGTAGCTTTCCAACGGGGATTCTTTGGGCCGGAGCCTGTTGTGCCAGAGTGGTCGTTGTATTGAGTAAAAGGAAAGCCGTAGTAGTATTCATTGTGTACAGTGTGTACTCTACCCCGTATAAATCTATATTATTATGCAGCTTGTGTATACCTATACGCCCGGTAATCCGACCACATTTCTCCACGCGGGAACCCGTTGGGGCAGGATATAAATCGTATAGACGGTGCCCAGGGCAATCAACAAGCCAGTGACCTGCACACGTTAGCCTCTCACCCACCTCCATCAAACACAGCGCAGAAAAAAACAAAACAAAAGAGAAAAGAGCTGAACATACCTTCTCGAACCACGTATGAAACCAAATCGCCGTCATCAACAACATCCACCACCCCAACCCAGCAACCGCCCAGGCGAACCGCCCCGACCAAACCCTCACGCCATCAACCTCCCCCTCCCCTTCCACCTCCTCACTCTTCTCACCCTCATCCTTCTTCACCTCCCCATCCTCCCCACCCCACCCTCTCCCCGCCCCAACAACCTCAAAAACCACCACCGAAACCATCACCACCAACAAAAACACATGTCCACTCACATCATGCCCGCCTCTCCACGCCCCACCCACCGACTTGCACGCCACGGCTGTAACCACCGTCTTCATATCCACACCCCCTTCCCCAATTCCATCCCCCCCCTTTCCCCCCTCCACCAAAGGTATAATACGTTGACACCCACCCCCCGTCGCCACAAACCCCCTATCCATAATCGGAGGTCCAAAAAACCACTGCGTAATCATATACCAAACACTCGTCGCAACCACCCATCTAACTCCCGCCTGCAGCGTCCGTCGAACCCGATGAACAGGGGCGCGCGTATACGCGGGCTGAGACACCAATATCAGAAGCACCGCGAGAGTCGTCCAGAACCAGCCGATTTTCACGAAATAGAGATTGAAGATGTTGTCTTTGCGGGCGAAGTAGTTGATGGGGAGGGTTGGGGGCGTGGGGGTGTTTAGGTCGGTGGCGATGGAGGGGGCGAGCGGGGGGGTGGTGGTCATGGAGGAGGAGGAGGGGGGGTTGGCGGTTGGAGAGAGGATGGAGAATATGCAGCCCAGGAGGATGGTTGCTGGGTAGATTAGGAGGGTTGTGGTTGGGGGGTGGAAGCGTGTGCTGGTGTTTGTTGTTGATGTTGGTGGTGGTGGGTCGGGGGATGGCATCGTGGTGGTTGTCTTTTGGAGATAGTTGGATGAGGATGAGAGAGGTTTGGTGATTGTGATTGTGGCTGACTGGAGGCGATTCGCCTTGTTATAAAGGCGCAATTGGCAACGAAGGCTGGAGAAAGGCGGTTGGTTGGTTGCAGGAGAAAGAAATGCCGTCGGCGGATGACGTCGGTTTGGTGCCGGGTTTCAATCGCTTGGTTTCCGCCCCAACCAGTCGGCGCTACCGAGGATCACGGCGGACCCACTGAAGGCTGAGCAGATCGCATGGATGAACAGTTACTTTAAATATACGGGGCGAAGCATCCACGGGCTATGATTCAAAGATATTATCTTTTGGATCTTCGGAATATTCCCAAAGGCGGAATCTCAATTATCGGATCGCTTCAATTTTCCGCCATCCGCAAAGTATAATCGTCGGCATCTACCATTACGACTACTCGGAAATGGTCGCATAATAATCATTAATTCGTTCTCTACTACCAAGTAGTCAATATCTACTGCACCGTAGGCAGCGACGCGCGCAGCGGCAGCTTCCGCGACGAGCTACCGACATACACCGTCTTGGGATACGACGTGATGGTCCAGTCCTGCGCCGCAACATCCCAGTTCGCCAGGTCGCGCCGCGTCAGGGTCGTGCTCCACTCAACCTCCTGCGACGGCTTCAGCGTGATGCGGTCGAACTTGCGCAGCACAATCTTGGCGTCCTCGGGGCCTCCAAGCGAAACGTACTACACTCGTTAGCGTCAATCAATAGCACACTTCAAGGGATGTCTTACCAGTTGAGGAACCTCGTCACCCGCAAGCTTGCCGGTGTTCTTGATGGTCGCCGAAACGCGGATGAGCTCGTCATACAGGCCGGGGTTGCCGCCAGGACCACCACCGGCAGCCAGGATCGGCTGGGCAGAGCCATCGGTGCCTCCCTCGGGGATGTACTCCGACGCATTCAAGCCGTAGTTGGCGTCACCGGAAGCTGCCTGGAGGTCCGTGGTGTTGAGCCAGGGGTAGATGAAGTCGGTAATCGTCTGCAGTCCTTCAGGGTAGAGATAGTCCGAGGCGTCGCCCGTCTCTCCAAAAGTCGGGGCAGCCTCAGTCTCGCCAGAAGCAGGAGTGTACGCCGAGGCATTCAGGGCCTCCACCTGCAGGTTCGAGTAGTTGAACGTGGTGTAGCTCAGGCCATAGCCGAACTCGAAGATCGGGGTCTCGTTGCGCTTGTCGAAGCCGCGGTAGTCGATGAAGATGCCCTCGGTGAAGTCTTCCTGCGGGGCCCCATCGCCATTGTTGGGCTCCGTGATCAGGTAGTCGAGGTAGGCCTCCCTGGTCTTACCCCAAGTAAAGGGCGACTTGGCACCCGGGTTGACACGACCGTAGAGCACATCGGCGAGCGAGTTGCCAGACTCCTGACCGGGCAGGCCAGCCCACAGAATGCCCGTGACATTGGGGTGGTCATACCACTCGGTGACCAGAACCGGTCCGACCGAGTGGATGATGACAATGGTGTTGTTGCAGTTGTTGGCAGCAGCCTTGACCACATTGTCACCGTTACCCCACAGCGTAATGTTGTTGCGGTCACCCATGTTGCCATCGACATCGATGTAACCTTCACCAGAGTCGGCGTTGACAAAGACGAGAGACACACTGTTGCAATGGTCAGCTTTTTTGGCAGACAACAGCCGTATTGTTTTCTTACCTGGCTTGCTTGGCGAGCGCCTCAATCTGGTCAATGGCCCAGTTGTCGGTCACGGCAAAGACATTGCCCTTGTTCTTGATCACCTCGGCCTGGATCGCCTGCTCGGGGGTAATCAAGTAAGGGTAGTTTGCGGTACCACTTCCCCAGCCCATGGCCAGAGTGCCGTTGTTGCATCCACGGTCACTGCAGCCGTTGGCGCCGTAAGCATTGGAGCCGGCATCTTCTCCGATAAGACCGACCAGGCGCTCTTTGCCAGTCAGGGGCAGAACATTCTCGTTCTTCAGGAGAACCGTGCTGTCGGCGCCAATGCGGCGGATCAACGCGCTATGGTTGCGCTGCACGTTAACGAACTGGTTGACCTTCTCGTACGGTCCCTCGGAGACATAGTAGTACTTGTAGCCATACTCATCGCGGGTCCAAGAACTGAAGTTGGGAGGAGTCCACAGACGGTCGCGGCCGACCTTGTAATAAGCGGCCATGATGCGGACAGCCATGTCATCCACACGCCACTGGGGAACGGTACCGTTGAGGACACTGATGGTCAGGTTGGCACCCCAGTAGGACGTGCCACTGTCGTAGACGACGTCTCCGGGCATGGACATATCCAGACCCGCCAGAGCCGCGCCGACTCCACTGTGGTGGGCCTCCCAGTCGCTCATCACGAAGCCCTGGAATTCGAGTTCGGACTTGAGGAGCTTGTTCAGGGCGTAGCTGTTCTGGCAACCGTAGCTGTTGTTGATCTGGTTGTAGGAGCACATGACCGCGCCAACGCCTGCGCGGATAGCATCCGCAAAGGGCCAGAGGTACAGCTCGTGCATGGTCTTGTCGTCGATGTTCGCGCTTCCACTCTCGGTGATGTTGTATCCGTATCCTTGAGCCTCGGGGGCCTGGCGGAAATGCTCTTGCTCGTAGCCGATGAAGTGCTTGGCCGTCGCAACCACACCAGCATCCTGGATACCCTTGATGGTCTCTGCAAAGAGCACACCGGTGAGGGCGGGGTCTGGAGCGAAGCCCTCCCAGTTACGACCGCCATCGGGACTTCTGCCGAGGGGACCAGCAACCGGGCCCAATTGGATGTCAGCACCCTTGTCGCTAAACTCCTGGCCCATAGCCTTGCCACGAAGGTACGCGAGGTCCCTGTCCCAGGATGCGGCAATGTTGATACCAGCAGGGAAAGCCGAGTTGTAATCAGCTGCAGCGTGTCAGCAAGAGCAGATCCTAGCATGGGGAGATGACTTACAATCACGGACACCCAGGGGACTATCCTGGCCACACATGCCCGGTATTCCCAACCTATGACCACTGTCAGCACTGTTTGCATGCAAAGACTCTTGGAGACATACCGAGGGACACCACCGGTCTGACCAACGCATTTCTCCAATTCCCATCTAAAGTTTGTCAGCAGAGAAGCAAGAGATAGATGCGCCAATCCTACCCAGTTCCCGTTGTCAGGTTAACCTTCTCAGCCAATGTCATCTGCGAAACAATGTCGGTGGCACGCTTGTACGCGTCTGCCCATTGACCCTTGCCATTGGCCCAGGGGGAGGGGTAGAACGGGGGAGAGTACGCCAATTCATCCTATGAAAACAATGGTCAGTGAGTTCAAAACAATCGCCTTCACGCGACCAGGAAAGAACATACAGCGCTGACCACCGAGACGGCTGTCAAAGCCGCCGCCTCGATCCAAGTGAACCTCATGTTGCAAGGTCGCCCAAGAAGAAGAAAAAGAAAGCTGAGCCAGCCGCACAGCACTGTCCAATGGGGGAGGTTGGGGTTGGGAGAGAGCAAACGAGGGAGAAAGGGGGGGTAGGCAATATTAAATAGTTTGCGCCACGAACCAGCTGGGTGAAGAAGACCGACGATGATGTATGCCAGTGCAGCTGTCTCCGCAAAGCTACCCACTCATGCAATTGGTGTCCCGCATGCAGTGTTAGAGAGAGAGACACGCTAAGCATGGGCTATGGAGTTTGGTCCGGCATGCGGATCGACGTGGGATGCCCCGATTGAGCGAGCAGGTGGAACAGTGCCAGAGACCGGCCCTGGCAGCGTCGGACATCAGGCAAGCAAGGCGCTGCCGGGGACCTGCGAGAGCTCCAGCATCATGCATTCGGGCCGGCACCACCGCCAACACCACTAGGTAGGTCAAGAAGTCGGGTCAGGTGAGACCTTTGACTGGGGTAAGGATTATTCCCAGCCTATCGTCATCATGGGAAGAGTGGTGGTCTGGAGCCCCGCTTCCTTTGAGTATCCGGTGGACTTGAATACCGAAAGCTGGGGGAAGCCATTCAAGGGACGGGACGCTAGTACATACTAGTAAGTAGTGACTGAGTGGTCGGGCCAGGGTCGCCCCGGTATTGGTATTGCCAGTACCGACGCCGTTCAGTCCCTGCAGCTGAAAGTAAGCAGACCCATACTTACGTCAACATACTCATCAAATGTCCTTCGCTGTATGTCTGATTTGAATCCATATCAGACGGTCTATCCATTCTTCACTGAGACACCCATCAGTCTATCTTGATGCAAAGTCTGGCTCATTCCGACCACCTTCCGATCCAGGAGGTCGTGTAACCTCCATACGGCCAGGCACCGACCGACAATACGAGGCAATAAGCTTTGATTAGGTGTGCCTCGCAAATACCTCTGGCGCATGGCCATGGAATGCTCAGGGCAGACCAACCCTTTCGTCATTGGAGGAATTAGTATCTAGAGTCCCATGGATCCATGCCGTCAAGCACATTGTTGTGGGCGTCCAGCCAAAAGATCCGGATCCGGCTGGACGTCTTAACGCAGGGATCCATCGTGTTTCTCTCCAAGTGAAAAGGCCCCAGCATTCCCCGCATTTCCCTGGAGCATCCCGTTGGTCGGTCCGAGAGCACAAACACAACACAGACAAAGCCAGTGCCTGCGCCATGTTAGACAGGCCGACACCGCCAAGGTCTGGCTCTGAGCACAACAAATGTCATCGTACACCATGGCCTGATTCCGCCTTACGTCGACCGTTCTCCGGCCGCAAGGGTCAGCCCATAGACCACGCAGTACTCACCTTGGGTCTTGGTCCGGTCGGTGGACAGGAAATATTCACCCGGTATATGATGGATGAGGTAATCATTTACCTACAACCTGGATTGAACTCCGTCGGGAGAAGGGAGAGCAATACCAGAGTGGAACCTTACTGCTAGGTACTCGCCAGAATCCAGAATCCAGCAGTACTTCACCCTAGTCATCCCATATCGCCTAGTCCACCAAGTCCGCCCCCATTTATCCAGATTACCGACTAGCCCGGAAAATTTTTCACTCTCGGCTAAGTTGACTGCGATGGGGCCCAACGGCGAGATGGTGGCTGGCCTTGTACCGAGTACTCGGAGGCCGCGGAGAACAATCTGTTTTCACTCGGTGCATGCTATTCAAGCCCTATCAGTATTCGCTGTTCGCATTCAATAAAGTCTCGGACAAAGTCCGGAGCATTGATCGTTCTACCGACGGCCACGCATCGCCGGCAGGGCGGACATGGCAGTCCACATGGCATCCGGTGACATCGAACCATGACATTCCACCGGACAAAAACGCTGTCGGTTTCGTGGGATTTTCTCGATTGGTGGCTGCTCACGGTCGGTTGCCGCATGCACGCCTGCAGAGTGGCCAGTCGGGGTTGGTTGGGGATGTGGGGAATCTCCGTGGGGTAATGACCCTGTCCCGTCATTACTCATTAACAACTAGCAGGTTCTACGGCTTATTCTGTGTGGGGTTGAGTCATTTTTTCTTCTCCCTGTTAACTAGGCAGCCTGTAATTCTTCACACGGTACTCCGTATCTAAGATACATTGCTGTGGAGTATGCGACATTGTATGATACTGCGGGTCCAGTGCTTCGCTATGGACTCCAGAGTACTCCGATTACGGCCATCTTCTGCTTCATACCAACACTCGCTCATCGCTTTTTTCGCCCGAGTTTTCCGGGCTCCAGGCTAACAGCTCAAGCGTCATCTGCCAAGTTCTTGGCCTGCTCGACTCGAGCCTCCAACACCCCCACGCCATCCTTTCCCGTGTCTCTCACAGGTCACAACAGACACCACCGAGAACGACATTTCTCCGTTTCTCGTCCTGCTTTCAGCTAGGCATCCCGATACTCCAAGACCATCCTGACTCCGAATCGACGGAGTCAATATTCACTTACGTCGACCCGACATCTCCGAGCCAAGCATCCGATGTCTACTCCGTACGGGAGGATCAAAAGATGCGCCTACATCACTGCCATATACAGAGTAGTCGGGCCAAATACAAAACCAGGCGCTAAATGCTCACAAGCACGGCGTACTCCGAACATGCATCGACATACTACTGCATTATAATCAACTGGGTCATACATGGTGCAATCGCTAAGATAGTAAACGGGCACCACCATACCCCGCCAAAGGCCCGAACTTCCTTTATCCGCTGTACTCACTATCAAATCATCCCGGTGTGGGGTTCGCTCCGAGTCTGGAGTCCCCGCCTCCAGCCACAACCGCGACAGCCCGTAGCAGACAAAGTTCATCCACGGATGAACCCGAATGGTGATCCATACGAGCCGTGTTCCTGCTGATGATTAGCCGTCCAGCAGGCAGGTGGCTATGATGTCAATTTTATAGTATATCACAGAGCAGAAACCAGAAAGACAGAGCCTGGCACAGAATACATACTCCGGACATTCGTCGGGGTTTAGCATTTAGCGGAGGTCTGAGCGGTCCCTTTCCGTACAGGATACTAGACTACTTACAAACCAGCTAGACAGTAAACACTCACTATCTTGCATTGCCTATCAGGGATAATTTCTTCTTTCCCTTTTCTTTTGTCTATGATTGTGACGTTATCGTGCATGGGTTCTACTTCTTCCACCCACTCTATGCTATCTAGCAGGGCTTAGTTATACCTCGGCTATATTTGAGTCCTCTTTTTCTTCTTTTTTTTCTTTTTTTTCTTTTTTGTTTTTTCTTTCTATCTCTTCGCTGTCGGTCTATGTGTTGTGCATATTATTTATTCATTTATTTACTTTTTTACTTACTCACTTACTCACTTACATATTCAAAAAAAGCTAGACATTCACTGAGTAAGACATCAACCAGCCTTTCTACATCATAAGAGACACTTTCCTGTCTTTTCTTTTCTTCCCTCTCTCTCTCTTTTTTTAAAAAAAGAAAAAGGGAATAGAGGTCCTCATTAAGTTATAGCACCCTACCTATCACCCAAATCCCTTAAATTACATCAACTTTCCATCCGTTCCTTACCGTCACTGTGGATTCGAGCTTGGAATGATTTACAATTTCAACGCCGCTGTATAGAAAGAAAATGGGACGTAGTCATGGATATAACTACAAAGACTATAAGATGCAATAGAGGAGTGAATGGTTTCAGTACTTGAGCTAGCTAATGAGTTGAGTTACTTTATGGTGGTATAGTATAACCTATCTGGTATGCCTATTGTCACGTGACCATGCAGTATGTCACTGTTCGATGCTGATTGGTTGTAGACTGGGAGATCCGATGTAAGTATGGTATCAAAACCTAGCAGTTAGGGAGAGGAGCTATGGCTGGTGTTTGTTCTTTCATGCTACGTTTCTGTTTGTTTCAACACTTCATAAGAGGTTTACAGGATGGTTCACGAAAAACATCAGCCAGAGGATGTAGAAGCGTGCAGCGAGAGTCAACACCATGACAACGCTGAACAAGGCCCGACATCTGCTTTTCAGCAGTTGGCTATACTGGATCGCTTCCTTGCGGTCTGGATATTTCTTGCTATGGCGGTTGGTATCATTCTTGGGAATTTCGTCCCTAATACGAGCAGAGCGCTAGACAGGGGAAAGTTTGTGGGCGTTTCTGTGCCTATTGGTAAGTTGTCTACATGGCTAGAAGAGCATACGCTGATAGCATCAGCAATTGGTTTGTTGGTCATGATGTATCCTATATTGTGCAAGGTGAGGTTCGAGACGCTGCATCGATCGTTTCGGGAAAAGGGCCTCTGGATCCAAATCGGTTTCAGTATTGTCGTCAACTGGATTATAGCTCCCCTGTTTATGGTATGTCTACTGTCGTTTTGGGCGACAGCGGCTAACATGGGTAGCTCGGTCTGGCTTGGGCGTTTCTTCCCGATGAAAGAGGTCTCCGAGAGGGTCTCATCCTCGTCGGTATTGCACGATGCATCGCCATGGTATGTTGGTCACCGCATGGCATGGTGCAAGCTGACAAGATAGGTCCTCGTCTGGACGGGGCTCGCAGGAGGAGACGGGGAATACTGCGCGATTCTAGTAGCCATCAACTCGATCCTGCAGATGGTTTTGTTTGCACCGATTTCAATCCTCTTCATCCGTGTCATTGGCGGTGCGAACCATGGCCTGACAATCGACTATTCGCTGGCGGCAAAGAGCGTCGGCGTTTTCCTCGGTATCCCCTTGGGAGCAGCTATCGTCACTCGCTTCTGCCTCAGGTTCTTGATCAGCAAGGAATGGTACGACAAGCATTTCCTCGAGTGGATCAGCCCGCTATCCTTAATCGGCCTGCTGTTCACAATCTTGGTTCTATTTGCGTCGCAGGGGAGGCATGTGGTTCACCAGATTGTGTCTGTTATCCGAGTAGCTGCCCCTCTGGTCGTTTACTTTGCTGTCATTTTTAGTGTCACTCTCGCTGTGACACGGCGCTTCGGTTTCGGGTATAGATTGTCTTGCACCCAAAGCTTCACGGCTGCAAGCAATAACTTTGAACTTGCCATCGCGGTAGCAATAGCTACATTTGGTGTGGACAGCGACCAGGCTTTGGCTGCCACAGTTGGACCCCTCATCGAAGTCCCCGTGCTTCTGGGGTTGGTGTATGTGGTAAAGTGGTTTGCAAAAAGACAAAAATGGGCTCCATAGCCGGGTCTGCCGCATGTTTCTTTTGGACAAATATCATCTGAAGAGTTCAGCTGTTGCTGATTTCATACAGAACCTGAAACAGTATATGATTCTGCACTCTGCATCCTTCCTCCGTAGTGAGCCCTTTGGAGAAACCAGCCCAAAGCTTCCGGCGAATCTCCGCCATTTCCACACCACGTGTGTTGTATTGGTCAATTAATTCATCTGCGATCGCGCAAAGTGTGGTGTTCAGGACGTCCTCATTGCTGGGCCACGATTCCATGGCCTCGTTGGGTGCACAACCACAGACGGATTTATCTCGAGCAGGTCCTTGTAGCAAAGTCTCCGAATTGGATTCTGTAGCAGAGTCTGAATCGAGCCCGTTCTCTACAGGCCCCAAGCCATGTGAGTGCGGCATCGTAGCAGCATCACTTGATGAACATGGTCGCGCGCAATGTGGTTGGCATTCTACCTCGGGTCGGTGAAGCTTCGGAATGGCGAGTTTCTCAGTCAGGGCTGCATCATCGACTTGCAAATATTCATCGATCCAGTCTGGGGCCAGACCTGAGCGAGTCAGGAGGCATCTCAGCTTTCTATTCTCCGCCTCGAGCCTCTGCACGGCTAGTCTGTGTTCCACATCCCTGTGACGAGCTTGTTCTTGTAATGCAGCCAGCTTCTGTTCTAGCTCTCGGGTATGCTGCTGCTTCCGGGCGCGACTATTTCGTTGGTTCTCTCGAATGCGAGCAAGTCTGTCCAGGTTCTAGAAACAGATTAGCAACTGAGTTCACAGCTTAGGCGACTTGGGTTCAACCTTTTGGTTCTTATTGGGGTCCATCTCACCAGATGAGGATATGACTAGTGCTCAGCAAGCAGTATTATCCAAGCAAACTGGCAACCCCAAGGCCAGTATCATGCATGCTGCCCCAGAATAGTTGGCTTTGTGGGGGGTAGAATTGTTGCGGGGTGTGGCTCTTTTGCGTCAGATGATTCTACGGCAAGCCGTAGATGGTTCGGAGGGTCTTGCCAGATTGGGATATGTTGGGCGATGGATAACGGGACAGCAAAGCTAGTCAAAGGATTCTCAACTATGGTGACAGCTGCAAGTCTGCAGAGCTGACTGGGCAGGCTCAGATGGCCCCCTCGATCATTCGGTACCAGTGGCAGAGGATGTCTGCCGAAGCTCGAGCATAAGCATCTTATCTTGTGCAAAACGGATAAGGGAACAAGCAACACCCGCCATGACCCACCGGTTCGTGAAATAAGGACCAGTCTCCGCAAACTTGAAGATCATGGCTGAGGCATTGGTTCTAGATCTTACTGCGGAGCTGCCCGAACTCAGGGTCTAAATACGGGTGCTCTTGGAGATGCTTGGAGATGCTTGGAGATGCTTGGCTCGCTTGGCCTTCAATCCCATGCTATTGCAGGGTCAATCAGTGGAGCTGTTGTCTACCGAGACTCTGGAGAGGGATAAATGATTGCAGCTATTGCTTTCCAAGTTCTGGACAGCAAGACTAGACCTGTCGGATAAACGTAAAAGGCGGGCCAACCTGCGGCCAACCGGCGGAGAGTATATCCCCGTACGGCCACGAACCACCAGGGAGAGATCTCAGATCTCCGGATTAATCTTCAGCTCAGATTAGATATTCCGTCGATCCGTGAGGTTCAAGTCCAGGTCGGCCCATCGAAATCGTGGAGCAAGAATGAACCCACCCGTCATGCCGCCGAACAGGTGGCGCTTAAGCAACCCAGACCGACGTCACTAGCCGTCACTTAGACGCGCCCAAGGTCACTTCGCATATATGCCCTCCTTCTACCTCAATTGTCCTTCACATCTTCATTGCCACCTAAAGATTGACTTTATCACTCCATCAGTGACCTTGTTACTTTCATCCGATCCACTGCTCAAGTCGTACCGCCATGGTCTCTACGCGACACCATCCCACCGACTTTCCGCCCCCTTCAACCGCGAGAGCTTCGTCGCCCTCAACGCCTTCTACCTCTTCCACGAGTGCCAATGGCTCCGCCAAGCGATGGGTGCATGTTCCGTCTGGTGCCATCACCCTCTGGCTGATCGTCTCCGTCCCGCTAGTCTTGTGGGATGCCGGCTACGTGTTGCTGCGCCCTCACTCGATGCCGGGTAACAAGCTACATTCCCCGGTCTGGACCCCGTATGCGCTATATGGAACAATCGATTATATGTACGGCTGGCCAGCATTCAACGCGCGTAACGGTTTTACCGCGGCACAAACTGTTCTGAACCTTGCCGAAACCGCCGGCTACATCTACTACCTGGTGATTGTGTATACACACGGGGTGTCGGCGGGAAACACGGTGCGGGGACAACGCAAAGCTAAAAAGGGGCTCCTGTGGATGCTGAAGGAGTCCAAGGTGGTTTCTGGACGTACTGGAGCGACTGCACTTCTGGTGGCATACAGTGCTTGTATCATGACTCTTGGGAAGACGATTCTATACTGTAAGCCATCATCCTAGCGGGATTCTAACAGGTCTAATTGTCTCCAGGGCTGAACGAGGCTTTCTCTGGTTTCGACAACATTGGTCACAACGACCCTTGGACCCTGTTCTTCCTCTGGATCATACCCAAGTAGGCTTTCATCTCCTTCTTATGATCTCAACTGACGGTCGCATTAGTGGTCTCTGGATTGTGTTCCCCGGCTATGGCATGTATATTCTGGGTTCGGAGATTTTGGCGTCACTCGAGAGTGCCGTTCCGCGTCAGCGAGTTGGACGACCCAAATTGACGTAGGATCGCCGGGCAGCAGGAAGCTCGGGTTAATGATGGTTACATCCGGCTGGGCGCCGGGACACGAGAGGGGAAGTCGCGTGCACCGCGCTAGCTCTGATGGCGACGCAAGCCTTGAGAGATCCGTGGTGGATGGATGATTGGATAATGCCGGGCAGGCTGTGGGTGAGTCAAAGGCTCCAACACGGGGATTTGGCAGCCTACCAGAACATAGGACACCCAGAGCTTAGTTAGATAGTAAGCATAAGTCAGCACCATACTCCGTAACTTCCCCGGAATCAATACGGAAATCAATACAGGCCAGTGAGAACCCCACTAGAACGCCATGCGTCGACGGTATTTGCCAACGTTGCTGCAGGCTTCCGATACGTTCCTGAGATGCACGAGTCCATCACCGCTCCTCCCCCTCGATTCCCTCGGCCTGATTCTTCCTGGAATTGGGTCATGGCTAGTGGCTCCGCAAGGGTCTGGTTGAGCCTGTGGTGGTTGTCCAATGGCCGCGGCCCCATATATATTACCACCGATGACACTCCAGGGTGCACGTTCAGCTATTGAACCTTCTTCCCACTGCCCCATGTTCTGGAAACCGGGCTCTTTGTCGGCCGGTTTCTCCTCGATCCTGTATCCTGATCTCAGCTACCTTTCACGGATCTTGAATCCGTTCAGTGATCTCTGGGACGGGGACCATTAAGCAAACACGCACCCCAGGATGACGGCGAGTGGTGGTGCCAAGCCAGCCGTCCGCGACCGTCCCAGCCAACCTTCCCCATACCCACCAGTTTCGACCACCGCCTCATCCCGCGGTTTCGTCCCGTCTTTCTCCCCAGACCACCACCACCACCTCCTCCTTCAGACCCTGTGGCCAACTCCCTCCGATTCTACCCCCCTCCTGCCGAACGATGATCCGGGTCTTGCTCTTGGGGTACCTGCACCCATCATGATCCCTCCGGAATCCGACGAGTCCCCTTTGGCCTCCGGCCTGGCCCTGGGCCACGACGATCTCGTCCTCCCCGAAGACCTCGACACCCATAGCCGAGCCAGCTCGCGTGATCCGGGCAGTGTCCAGACCGGCGGCGATTCGGCTGCCATTCATGATATTGGCACCGATGGCCAGCGGGAGGATGCAAACCACGACCCCGCACAAGAGCAGGGAGGCGAAAAACCGGCGTGGAGCGAGATGAAGACAAAGGCTGGAAAGGAACGAAAGCGCCTACCTCTGGCCTGCATTGCTTGTCGGCGGAAGAAGATTCGATGTTCGGGTGAAAAGCCCGCGTGCAAACACTGCTCGCGCTCCCGAATTCCTTGTGTTTACAAGGTCACCACCCGAAAGGCAGCTCCCCGGACGGACTACATGGCGATGCTGGATAAGCGCCTGAAAAGAATGGAGGATCGCGTCATCAAGACCATCCCCAAGGAAGAGGCCAGGGATATGGCCACCATCGGTCGGTCAGTTGTCCGACCGCCACAACCGGGGCAGACCACCAAGGCCCAGAAGAAGCGGACGGCGGATGAAGCGTTTGCGGCTGAAATGGACGAGTGGGCTCAGGAGAGCCGCAATGGTCCGCAGGATACTTTCCCGATGCGCCGCGAAAGTAAGCCCGGTGATGCGTCGGGCCTGATGACTCCGGGGGCCGAGTTCTTACCGTCATTGGAGATTCAGGAACATCTGGCAGAGGTCTTTTTCGATTGTGTCTACGGACAGTCCTACCTCCTCCTCCACAAACCCAGCTTTATGCGAAGACTCAAGGCGAGGACCGTGCCGCCAGTCCTGATCCTGGCTGTCTGCGCCGTCTCCGCCCGATTCTCGACCCATCCACAAATCAACTCCGAGCCTCCTTTCCTGCGTGGCGAAAACTGGGCCAACCCTGCCGCTGCTATAGCGCTGAGTCGCCACGACGAACCTAATATCACCATCTTGACCGTATTCCTGCTTCTGGGGCTTCACGAGTTCGGCACATGTCATGGCGGGCGGAGTTGGTCATTCGGCGGCCAGGCACTGCGCATGGCCTATGCCCTGCAGCTACACCGGGAGCTTGACCATGACCCGCTAATAAATCAGAACAATGGCAGTGGATCCCAGCTCAGTTTCACGGATCGGGAGATTCGAAGGCGCACCATGTGGGCTTGCTTCTTGATGGATCGATACAATTCCTCCGGGAGCCAGCGGCCGCCGATCGGGAACGAGAAGTTCCTGCAAATCCAGCTTCCTATTAAGGAATCTCATTTTCAAATGGAGATCCCCGGGCCGACGGAAGACTTGGATGGCAATATCCTCAACCCGGTCCCAGAGGATGTTGGGCAGCTCTCGAATGCGAAGGAGAACATGGGCGTATCCGCCTACATCATCCGGGCCGTCGTCATCTGGGGCCGCATCGTCGATTATCTCAACCTCGGAGGAAAGAGACGAGATACGCATCCGCTGTGGTCGCCGGAGTCAGGATACATGCGCCTCCGGCGACAGATTGAAGAGTTCTCCGCATCGCTTCCTGGCTACCTCTTGTTCACATATGAGAACCTTCAGATCCACGCCGCCGATAGAATCGCCAACCAGTTCCTCTTCCTGCATATTATCATTCACCAGAACATGCTCTTTTTGAACCAGTTCGCCATCCCGCTGTCCCCGGGAGGACGTCCGCCACGCGACATGCCCAAGGCGTTCCTGAGCAATGCCGGACGAGCCGCCGTGGAAGCCGCCCATCACATTTCGGTTTTGATTGACCGCGCGTCCGCTTATCCCCTCACTGTTCCGTTTGCCGGGTATTGCGCGTATTCGGCTAGTACCGTCCATATCTGGGGCATCTTCTCCAAGAACGCCCAGTTGGAAGCACGGTCCAAGGAGAACCTCCGCCATACCTACCGCTACCTCAACAAGATGAAGAAGTATTGGGGAATGTTCCACTACATGGTCGAAAGCGCCAAGGATCGATATCGGCAATTTGCCGATGCGGCCATCAAGGGCACGGTGGTGACGCAGAACGGGGGGCATCTCGCACCCATGTTTCAATATGGCGACTGGTTCGACAAGTATCCCCATGGCATGTCGAGGTCGCACTGGGAAGAACCCGACCCCCAGCAAAAGGCCAAGAGCGACGAGGGTGTCATGAGCCAGCGCCCTGATCTCCAGAGCGTCGAGGAATTCTTCGCGAGCCTTTCTCCCACGCCGCAGCCGACCGCGCCTCGTCGGCATTCTAAGAAGAGCAGCAAGGCTGACAGCGTTGCGGGATTCGATGGGCCAACGCCTCCACAGTCGATGAACGAGATCACCATGGATGGCGCGCCGGGCATGCTGGGGACAACCGGGACTGGATTTCCTCAGCCCGCCGTGTTCAACCAGAATCGTGCTAGACAGCAGCCATTCGCACCGCCCGGGTTCGACTTTTCCATGCCCGCAGCAGACCAGCTACCGCAGCTGGATCGACAATTCGTCTACGGCTCGTTTGGCGAATTCGACCCGTCTGCATCCCTAGTTCCGCCGGAGAATCCACCCGTGCCTGTGAATCGTCCCGATGTACCTCCTAACCAAGACCCGTCCGCCATCTTTACTGGTCAATTGGACCCGAATGCCCCGTCCGGGGCAGGGGAATACTACCAACCCAGTGCCTGGTTCCTGCCGTTCAACCTGGACCCTGTTGGGGCGGGCGACCTTGACCCGGGTTCACAGGCTGGGAACCCGGAAATGGGCTTTGGAGGCATCCCCATGGGGGCATTTGATTTGGGGTTAACGGGTGTGAATCGGGGGTCACAGGCATGATACCATTTCCACAATGCATGGTGGATAGGACATTTGATTTGGTTGGTTTAGCGGGTACTCGGCGGCGGGACGGACTGGTTTGAAGATTTGGAGTTATGAACGCGACACTGGGTCATGATGGATTGACGTGTATTATATCATGGCTATATATATCCTGTGTGGAAGAATAAATAGTATTTAAATGAGCTACCACCCACACCTGCTGCAGTCGACCAGAGACATAACCCAAACATCAACACGAGAAAACAACCCATCTCCCATCCATCTATCCAATTCAAATAATAAAAAAGCACAAACACAATCACCTATGCGAGGCTTGCTTGATTACAAGAGAATCTCAAAAAATGCACTGTCGGGGAGTCGAACCCCGGCCACTCGCTTGGAAGGCGAGTATCATAACCGTTAGACTAACAGTGCTGGAAAGAGTGCATCATCCGTGAATCGAACACGGGCCTCATCGATGGCAACGATGAATTCTACCACTAGACCAATGATGCTGTTCTTGAAATACCTGTTAATGAATTAATCTATGTACCAGGGTGGTATTGAAGTGTTTGGGTTGACAATGATTACCTACTTACCTCCTCTGTATCCGCATAGGATGTGTTGAGAGATAAGCTAATTCTGTGTGGGTTTTGGACGATGATGATTCGGTGGGTGTATGGTGTGACTTTTGCTCTCGATGGGGTCTGTATTTATTTATTTGTTTTGTGTTTGTAGAGGGAATGTATAGGTAGGGAGGTAGGTACTAGGTAGGTTATATATTAATTAGCCCTCCTTCTGCAGTTCCCCCGCCTTTTCGCTTTTCTCTTCTCGTGTCTCTAATCTATATATCTAGACTACTTACTTACCTGTACCTACCTACCCACCAGATTATATATTCCCACATAAATAACCAACTAACCAACCAGCGTACACTTATCAGTTATCCCCCAATAACCCTCTAAGTACCTCCCCCACAAACCAAACCCAATCCCACAAGCCAACGAATCCCTCCCCGACAAACAAACATTATATCTCGGAATATAGTTCAGATCTAATAGTAAGTATCCGCATCTACGCAGATGGATAGAATTAGGGATCATGTTATCATAACAAGCTTGCACTGTTAGTCTAACGGTTATGATACTCGCCTTCCAAGCGAGTGGCCGGGGTTCGACTCCCCGACAGTGCATTTTTGCTTTTCCTTTTCCCTCCCATGTTGTATGTACAGTATGGGAGGGGTGGTTTTTGTTTGTGGGGTGCTTATTTGATTCTTTGTAGGGGGGTGGTTATGTGGGGATGGATTAGGTACCCTGCTTATCTGGTGATCAGGGCTCGTGGATGAACTATGTCTACTTCGGTATAGAACTACATGGATCCAGTGGAGCAAGTTGGAAAGAAAAGAACATAACGTATATCATGCATCTCATATCAACGACGCTCAAATCCAGGTCTGTAAGCATCCAGCAACATTGTACAATACAATACATTTACCACACTGCTCTCAGCAAAGGCATTAGTCCTCCCACTCCTCGTCTAACTGATCTATGAGTCGATTCTCGGCGTCGACGTCGCGACGTCCGAAACTCCCGCGATGGTTGATGCTCCCACCGCGGGTGTGACCCAGGGTTGGGGACCGCTTCAGATGCAGCAGACGGCCTAGGGAGGAGAGGAGGATGACGATCATGTCCTGTTTGGTGGGGAATAAAGTTAGCCTAGGTTCGGGGTCATATTCCTAAAGAACGTGAAGGCATGTGTTCGGTAATGTTCATAGACAAGCAAGGAAATCTATCTAGATCGTCCAATATCCTGACAGGACTATTGACATGAGATCCAGCTCTATGGCCTTGCTTGACTAGCACGGCAAGACACCGCGGTCAACACGGATTGTCAAGAGATTTAAAGAGTGACGAATAATGTAGCAAAAGGAAATAAGATGCAAGCCAAGTACCACACCAGTCAATCCGCCCTCGAAATGGGTAACCTTGCATTGCCAAACTCCTTGTATGAGGGCTCACGCAGCCCGGTTCGGGATCGTCGGAACGGGATCAACGCCAGGATACTTACTTTGATAAAGTCGAGCATCCCCGCCCAAAGACTGAAGTTTGGGCACTGTCTCCAACCGCGTTGGTGCATGACGGTCCGTTGGTATGCGCAACCACCGACCAGGTATACCGTGATGGCGATCAAGGCACTATGCTGTTAGTCGTTATCTTATCGCGAAAACTAGACTACTTACATCACGCCAAAAACGCCGCCAGGTGACAGGCCCGGGTTGTCGGGAGTGGGCGCCGTGGCTCCACATGCGGCGGAGCTTCGCACTTCAAAGAAATACGAGCACTGATCCATCGTGCCAACAAACGAGACTGTTGCCTGGGAGGCGGGAGTGTCACGCTCACACAGGAACGACATGATGGTGGATTTGGTGCGGGCAGCATTGCCAATGTAGTCGCCCGCACACGGGGAGCCATTGGTATAGTTCATGACCAGCTTGCGGCCACGGAAGAAGGGGTCGGAGGATTGTTGCCTACATTGTTAGCTTGACCTCCCAATGGAACGGCGGTGTCATACCCAATGGAGTAGACTTTACCCTCCCTCTCGTAGTAGGCGCTAACATTCCTCCACCGCGAGCGGTCCACCCCCACCACGTCCTTGACCTCTTCGACCACGGGCGCACAAATATTTATCGTAAAGTTGGCATTGTAGTCGTGGCCTTTGGCGTGCCAGCTCTCTTCGCGGGCGTTTTTGCGAGGCTTCTCGCCGTCGGCTGGCGGCGGAGATAAGGAGATGGTGTTAAGATCGTAGAACAGGCCGGTGGTTGGCGAACGGATGACGCATGGCGAGAGGGCATCCTTGGAGGTGGAAGAGTCGGCGGCATGAGCGATCCAAGGAGCCGCAAGGAGGAAGACGTATTTCAGCAGCGTCGGTGGCTTCATGGTGGAGATCCGGGCCTCGGGCCGGCGATAACAGACGTGCTGGAGGCGATCAAAGACTGACACTGGTTGGATGAGCCCGATGAGATGGGCAAGTGAGCGGACAGACAAAAGGAGAGACGGGGAACGAGATGTAGCGAAAAAGAACAAGACAAGTAGAGAAGAGGAGGAGAAAGAGAAAGAGAAAGAGGGGAGCATAGACAGGCGTCGTAATACGCGGAGATGAAACGTCGCATTCTTGCGGAGAACCGCCGCTGGAGAAGCTCTCACCGCCCGGCCCACTCCCGGAATACTAACTTTCCAAGCTCCAAGAGTCAACTTCCTCTTCCACTCTCCTGATCACCACCATGGCTCCCAAGAAGGCTTCCAGGACCAAAGGTCCCATCCAGCCCGTCCCAGAGAAACGGGGTTATGAATTCGGAGGCCCGTACGTGCCAATTCTCCCGCAATGCAATCGATACTAACCACTGACCAGGCTCGGTGCTTTTGGAATCGTGTTTGGCCTCCCCGTGCTGGTCTACAGCTTCACCTTTCTGTGTAACGATGTCTCTGGCTGTCCGGCGCCCTCGTTGCTCCACCCGTCGACGCTGTCGCTCGATCAGTTGAAAGTGGAGGCGGGTTGGCCAGAGGGCGGACTGGCCGAGTTTTACGATACGCGCGTGACGCTGTGGGTGCTGAGCTACTATCTGCTCAGCTTGGTGATGCAGGTGTTTCTGCCCGGCCAAGAGGCCGATGGGACCGAATTGGCCTGCGGGGGACGACTGCGCTACAAGTTCAATGGTAGGCCCTCCACCCAACCCGCGTATCCCATCTAACATGTGCAGCCTTTCTTTCGGCCGTCCTGATCCTCGCCGGCTGCGCTGTCGGTACCTATATCCATGGCGCGGACTTTGTCGTCTGGACCTTCCTCTGGGACAACTACCTGCAGGTCATCACCGCCAACCTGCTGATCTGCACCGTGATCGCCATCTTCGTCTATGCAAAGAGCTTCACCGTTCCGGCTCCCGGCCAGCCCAACCCCGAGCTGCGCCAGCTGGCCCCAGGCGGCCACACCGGCAATGTGCTGTACGATTTCTTCATCGGCCGGGAGCTGAACCCGCGGGTGCGCCTGCCCATCCCGTTTGTCAGCGAGGCGTCGCGCACGATCGATATCAAGTCGTGGTGCGAGATGCGGCCGGGCCTGCTGGGATGGATCATCCTGAACCTGTCCAACATTGCCCGCCAGTACCGGACCTACGGCTACGTCACGGACTCGATCGTCATCTCGACTGCCTTCCAGGCATTCTACGTGCTGGACGGGCTGTATATGGAGCCGGCGCTGCTGACGACGATGGACATAATCATGGACGGCTTCGGGTACATGCTGTCTTTCGGCGACATGGTGTGGGTGCCGTTCATCTACAACTTCCAGACGCGGTACCTGGCGGTGTTCCCGTATGAGCTGGGGGCCAAGGGCATCCTGCTCGTGCTGGCCGTCACGGCCGTGGGCTACTCGATCTTCCGGGGGGCCAACAACCAGAAGAACCGGTTCCGCACCAACCCGAACGACCCGCGCGTCAAGCACCTGCAGTACATCCAGACGGCGAGTGGCTCGAAGCTGATCACGTCCGGCTGGTGGGGATGTGCGCGACACATCAACTACCTGGGCGACTGGGTGATGTCGTGGTCGTACTGCCTGCCGACAGGAATTGCCGGCTATGCCATTGTCCAGAGCGTGAACTCGGCGGGCGAAGTGCAGCGCCAGGCGGTGCAGACGACGGAGAGCCGGGGATGGGGAATGGTGTTTACATACTTTTTCCTGGTGTATTTTGGAACATTGCTGATCCACCGGGAGCAGCGGGACGAGGAAAAGTGCAAGCGGAAGTATGGCAAGGACTGGGACCGGTATACGTCCAAGGTGCGGAGTCGGATTATTCCTGGAATTTACTAGCCCCCCCAATCCCCTCCACCTTCACCCTAAAGCCTCATTTACAAAAGCTTGCTGTATTATACGCCCGTCTATTCAGACATGTATCATACCACATAAAGTTATAGTTATAGTTCTAATCCTCTTCTATTGTATATCAACATCACCGCTTCCTCTTCATCCCATGACTCTTATTATCAATCATCAACACATCCAACCCCCACCCATCATCCCCTTCATTCGGCACCCACGGCACCAGCACTTTCTTGGCCTCCTGCATCGCCCGTTGCCGTGCCCTACCCGCCGGCGTTGCCAACACCGCCTTCTTGAACTCGGCGTATGATGATGCCGCAGCTACTTCGCTCACCTTCCTAACCCAACCTTCTCCTTCTCCCTCCCTGATCCCTTCTACACCCCCATCCCCATCCCCACCCCCACAAGCCCCCACTAAAGACGGAGATAACGAAAGAGAAAGATCCCTCAACCCCCCCCACATCCTCGCCCTCGACAACGCCGAAGCCCCCTTGCCCACCGGCGCCGAGGCCTTGAACCCCTGCTTCATGCCATTGATGACCGTCTCGTATAAGCCGGTCCTGGACCCGTTGAGTTTCGGGAGCTGTTTGGCTCCGTTTTGCGCTGAGTGGATATCGTGGTGGTCTCCGTTGGCTGATGGCGATGAGGATGAGGATAGGGATGAGGGCGCGGCGGTCCATATAGCTGATATCGTACCCGGTTTGCATTTCGTGTTGCGGGAGGGGGGTTTGCTGTATTGCCATATTTCGTCTATTGTCTCGTTCCGAACGGGGAGGATGTGGAAGGGTGTGTAAGTGTAGCCTTCACCCCTGTCTATCCCTCCTTCATGTTGATGTTGGGGCCGAGAGAGGGATCCCATCCTCCCCCCCGGTCCAAACGCCCTCTCACATCCCTGGTTACTCACCTCCGCAGCCGGCATCACCACCCCCGCCAAATACGCCTCCGGAGTAACAGCCACCAACAGTCCCATCTCAGCCGATATCAGCGACGACACTTGTCTCAGGGCTAGTTTATCGGAACAGGATTTGCTGAGTGTCGAGGGGGCGTCTGCGCGCGCGGGCTTGCGGCGTACGATGCCCAGACGGGAGAAGTGGCCTCGGCCTGTTAGGAGATCTATTTCTTTTGATTCTTGGGGTTCGGTGGGGGTGGATGATGGGGAGGAGGAGGA
>KZ826342.1:363497-388461 GCA_003184635.1 Aspergillus sclerotiicarbonarius CBS 121057 | reverse complement strand
AGCAGAGAATAATAAATTTATTATAGATTATAAAGATGATAATATTCCCTTGACTAGGGGTAGTCAGGCCTAAATAAAGAGATAATATAATAGTAGCTTTATATAAGATCACGTGACTATGTTTATTTTATTTATTTTATTATTATTTTCTTTAAATAAATGTTTATAACACTTCTTGTTTTCCTTTTTTCCTTCTTACGCTTAAAGTTCTTGAATAAGTTAGCACCAATACAACCTCATTTTGCTGTGTTGAACGGCCATCTCACTTATATTATTCTAATCTAGTAATTAAATATTAATATATTCATATAAAAACTATTTTTTACCTGTTATTAAGGCTCTCGGATATAAACTTTTTTAATAATATAGTAATTTTTATATTATTTTTTAATATATTAGTCATCATGCATATTATCTTAATTTTTTAAAGATATAAAAAATATATAATATTTTATTTCTTATTTAACTCGAATCTTATTCCCATGTTAAAAATTTTACTAATATTATAGATTTTTTTTTTTACTTGTAATAGTGATATTTCTTATATAAAAGATTATTCTATTAATTTTTTAAATAATAATATTATTAATCTTACTAATCTTGATTTATTTAAATATAGATTTATTAAATCTAGTCTTGTACACACTGATCATTAGGAAATTAATTATATTATTAATAAATATTAAATTTACTGTGATTATAGATTATACTATATTTAATATTTAATCTATTATTTAGAATATAGTTCTAATCATGATGCCTGGGTCCGTAAAAATAATATAAATATTATAAAATTTATATAGAAGTATAAAAATAATATTCTTGATTTTAATATTTAATTAATATTCTATTTACTATTTACTTATTTATTACTAATTGATATTTTTATTTACATATATTCTCTCTTACTAATTTATATGTAATGAGGACGTTGCTTTTCTTTATTTAAAAAGATATATAACAGTATTCTTGTTAGATGACTAATCAAGTCATCTGACCCTCGGCCCCTTAGCTAGGATCCGTAGCCTCACTTAATCAAGAATGTTAAGGCTTCTTCTCTAATAGGTTATAAGCCCCTTGCTCGCTCCTGCATTGTTTTTTAATATATTATTAGCTTTATATTATTATTTATATACTGTCACTTACTTTTTTTTTATTATACAAGCACCCCATCGCGCGTGATTTATTATTAAATTTAATAAGATTTTCTGAATTAGATTTTATAACAAAATTTTCTTCTATAAGTTAAAAATTATATATATTAGATAGATCCTTGACTCTATATTAGGAAGTTTACTACTACTAAGTTATATTATATTAAATTACTACTTTATTTTTTTTATTATCTAATTATTATATCTAATTTTAATAATTATATTAATATTAACCTTACAAAGATTATTCCAAAGCTGACTAGGGAGATAAATTACTAGTAATAGAGTAAAGTTTTAAAATAGTTTTTAAAAATAAAAGATCTTATTTATATTTTATTAATTATAAATAAATATAAATAATTAATATATTTAAGTTTTTATTTTATAAATACTCATAATGATTTACAAGCCGTTATTATAGTTTCAAGTAATATTTTATTAGCTAATATCATTATAAAAATATTTAAAACAGAAATCAGAACTTATATAGAATATAATATTATCTTAATAATTAATTACCACGTTGAAATAGATAAATAAGATTATATTAATAATAGGATTATTTTTATTATTTATTTTATTCTAGATTACTAGTCTCTACAGAGAATTATTATTATTAAAAATATTCTAGAGATATTTAATTCTCTTAATAATATCTATTACAAGAAAGGTTGTATAGAGAAATATAAATTAATATAAATATTTATAATATTTTATTATAAAAAAAATAATCTTAATAGGTTTATATGTTAGTGATTTAATATAATTACTAGAATTTACTAGTTCCAGTTTATACAATCATAGATTAAATTTTAACTATTTTTTTTATTATTAAAGATACTCCGGGCATTAACATTTTCTATACTAAAATAAATAAGTTCTTGGATGATGTTCCAATGGCTGATATTTATAAAATATTTAAAAGATATAAGAAGTTATATTATTATAAAATTTTTTAAATTATTATATATATTATAAATCAGAATAATACTAACTCCATATGAGGTAAAGATAAGAAAGATTATAAAGATAATTAATTTAAAAATAAATAATAAATATTAATATTTTTTAATATGCCCAATGATTCAGAACTTAATTTAAATATTATATAATATTTTTTTTATTAGAAAATGGATTCTTATTTTTCCTTTACTTATTTACTTTATAATCAGGATTCTAAGTCCGCGTGTAGCTTTAGTAACTATAATTATAATTATAAAAATAATATTTATAATTAAAAAAATTATTTAAATATTAATAATATTATTGTTAAGAAATCTAAAATTAATAATTCTAAGATATTAATTTATACCTTTTCCAGGGAATCTTTGAATATTATTTTTATTAACTTTAATTTTTTACACGTGTTTATTATAGATATATTTTATAATATTATATAATTTACTAGTGGAAATGACACAACTATTAAAAATTCTAATCTAAATATTTAAATATTAGACTTAGAATTATTTTATTATTTTATATATTTAAAAAATTATTTTATTTTTTTCACATCCTGCAGACTACTTATCAGAATAATTATAAATTAAGTTTTTTATATTACTAGCTATAGTAATATTTTATTTAATTTTATTAATATAGCCAGTAACCACTTTAAATCTTTATATTTAAAAAAAATCTAGCTAGTATTTAATCTTATTTATAATCTTATTTTAATACACAAACTAGAAATCTAAGATATTTTAACTATATTCAAGCCTAGAGATTCTACTAAATTAATTAATAAGTATAACTACTTACTAGTTTATAGTAAATAAATATTAAATTAATATTATCTTTATATCACTAGATTTTTTTTTTTAAATATCTTATATTATTATACTCTACTAACTTTTTAAATTATTTATTTATAAAATCTTCCTCACTCTCTACTACTAAGATTATCTTAATAATTATTATAAATATATTATCTACAGTAAAAACTTTATGTATAATTTTTATATATTTAATTTATTATCAAGCAGCCCACGCCTTGGAAAAGAAAATAAAAGATACTATAAAATATATTATTAAATTAAATATTAAAAAAAAATATTTTTAAAAGCTTTATAAACTATATCTTATAAATAAAAATAAAACTCTTCTGGTATTAAAGACTATAATATAAAATTTTAATTATAAACCAAGTAATCTTATTCATATTAATATCTATAGACTAATTTTAATAAAGAATAAAATAAATAATTATTTCTTTATTATTTTTATTAATTATATTTCATGCTTCTGCTAGACATTTATTATAAAAAATAAAATCTTTATGATTTATAAGTTTATACTCCTATATAACTATATAAAAATATAACTAAATATTAATATTAAATATATTTATAGAGATAATACCCCAGAACATACTTTCTTAGAAAAATACTATCTAAATTAAGATATTATTTAAGATTCTTCTCTATAATATAGATTAAATCTGAATCTGATTATAGAAATCAAAAATTATTATATTATTAAACTAATAATTACTGTAATGACTAATAATTAATTATTATACTTTTTTTAAGATTATATTATTATAATAATTACTTATATTTATAATTATTTAATTTATAATACTATTAATAAGACTCTATACAAGACCTTATATAATATTTAACTAAATATTTCTAAATAGCAGGCTCTTAGCTGTAAATACTAGTATCTTATATTAAAGAAAATAAGATTTAAACTGGACTCTTACATAGTTAAAGACTATTTTATTAATTATTTAAAAAAACTTTACAAAGTCTATAATCTTTAAATAAGGAAGATCATGGTTATAAAAAATATTATTTTTAATAAAAATTCTATCTTAATATTATTTATATTTTTTATTATATTTAATCTTAATAGCTTCCAGGCAGTTTCAGATATTAAAAATATAGATATTAAAGAATTCTAGTATACATCTCTTGAATTTATTTAGATTAAAAATACTAATAATTCTATTTTTTTAAATTTTTTTATTTTTAAATTACTTCTTTTACAAGTACTAATTATATCTGAGATTCTTATCTTATCTACTACTATTAAATCTGAGTAGTTTTATAAATATAAAATAACTAGTATTCTATCTTTAATTTATTATATTAATTTTTTAATTTATAATTTTAATATTACTATACTAATTTATTAATCTTTTTCAATTCCTATACTCTCTAAGGAGTTATTATCTTTTATTAAATCTTTAATCCTATAATCTACACAGTAGAACAATAATAATTTTTTATTATAATAATTTAAACACGTTAAGAAACCATCTTAGAAAATATTAAAATATTTATAAATTTATATAATATCTACAACTTCTAACCTAAATTTTATTAATAATCTTATAATATTAAATATTAAACTTTATTTATAAATTACTAAATCATTTCTAGACACTATTTATATTAAATCTATAAAAATTAAATCTATTAGTTTTAGTTTTATATTTACTACATGGCTGGAGGCTATGAGTTATCTTAATAAAAATAAATAACTTATAGCTACTAAGAAAGAATTAAAATCATATTTATAATAAAAAATATTTTAAATTATTAATTATAAGTATTACATGAAATTATTACCACTTAAATAAATCTAGAAAATTAAGAATAATAGGATATATAAAATATGTCTAATAGTTAAAAAATTAAAATAATATATTAGTAAAAATTACTAGATTCATAAAATTTATTTAATAGTTATTAAATTAATAAATTTTAAACTTTTTATTACTCTTACTACTAAATTCGGCTGGCTTCTTTATTATATTAATATTATTATTATATTTCTTTATATAAAATTATATAAAATAATATTTATTTACTTACTTTAAAACTTCAAGAAGGCTGGCAAGTATAACTTATTATAAAAGATCTTATACAACTTAAAATAATCCTCTTAAAAATAGTATACTATATTTTATAAAATTCTAGTTACTAAAAACTATACTAAAACTCATATAAATCATTTAGTTTTTATCAGAAAGCATATCTTTATTCTAGTCTATATTAATAATATCTTAATCTTAATACTAGAAACTGCCACTATCAAGTAGATTAAAAAAAATCTTATTATTATATTTAAAATTACTAACAACAGCCTGGCAGAGTATTATTTTAATATTAATATTATTTATTCTACTAAAGACATTTTTATATTATGAAAGTATTATATTAAATAAATACTTAAATATTTTAGTTTAAACACTGTCAAGCTATCTCTAATATTCTATAATATTAAAATTATACTTACAACCCGCGATCTAAAAGATAAAATATTTTTTAAAAAAATTAAAACTTACTAGAAATATATTAGTTACTTAATTTAAATAATTATAGAAATATATCTTAATATTATTTTTATTATATATAAATTAGTTTACTACTCTACTAATTCTTTTAAAAAATACTTTACTATTATTCTACGCGTTTTTTAATATCTTGCAGGAACTTTAGATTATTATATTTTTTATATTTACTAAGGTCCTGGCCTGATTAGTTATTATAGTACTAGTTAAGCTAGTTTTTATAAATAAAATATTAAATTTATTAATAATTATATTTATACTCTTACCAGCAGCGCGATATTTTAGTTTTTAAAATAATAAATTATTATTATATTATCTTTTATTAAAGCTGAATATGTTGCTCAGGTAGTCACTATATAAAAATTACTTTAATTATAATTACTACTTTCTGAACTTAATATTAACTATTTTAATATTATAATTATACTATTATCTAAGTCTCTTACTATTTTAGTAGATAACCAGGGGGCTATTATACTAGTTAAAAACTTAAAATATTATATTTAAACTAAACATATTAATATTAAGTTTTACTTTATATAGGAGCAACTAGCGTCTGGTAATATTAATCTAATTTATATAATTACTATAAAATAAATAATAGATAGCTTTATTAAATTATTAGATAAAATAATATTCTCATAATTTAAGAATCTTATTGGAATAAGAAACTAAGTATAACTAGTTTAATAATATATACTTTATACATATTTTTTTAAATAACTTTATATTAGCTCTTCTACGGGTCCTCGGGCCTGGGAGATGTTAGATAACTAATCAAGTCATCTGACCCTCAGCCCTTTAGCTAGGATCCGTAGCCTTACTTAATCAAGAACGTCAAGGCTTCTCCTCCAACAATTCTTATATATTCTATTAGATAAAGATTCTAGATTACATAATCTTATCCTACTTTTCTAGCTGGTTACTGCTCCCGCGTGCTTTCCTTACCTATATGTTAGATAGTATTATATAGCTACGCCTGCAGGCCTCCCGCTTTAAATCATCAACTTACTTCTACTTCATATTCTGACCGCTACACCTTGTATATGTATTTTATTATATATAATAATTTAGATTATATATTTTTTATTATCTAGATAAAATAAATATTATTACTAATATTTTATTTTATTTATTATCTGATAATCATGTTTTTAAATATAATATTAATTTAAATAATAATATTTATTTTATATCTTCTAGTTCCTCTATATTTAGTAATTACATATATTATATAAATATTATTATATATACTAACTCAACTATCTTGTTCTTTAATAAATTTAAAGATTATTTATATTATATTTATAAAGAAGACTCTCGTGTATGTCACTTTTTGGAAGTCTTATAATCTAATAATAAAATTATATTATTTTATTATACTGATAATAGTATTTTTTATATAAAAAAATAATATATTATACTGGATTCCGCTTACATGTATAAAGATTTATAAATATATTTATTTTATTTACTAATCTAGAAAGTTTTCTAATTTATATATAATAAATATAGATATTAAAGATTTAATAAGTATTTTAATACTTTAAATAATATTATTATCTATAAAGAATGTAAGATGTTATATAATTATATAATATATTATTTTATATATTTATTAAATAAGCTACGAAGATATATATTTTATAAATAATTATAATTAATTTTTATGTCTTTTGAGTTATTCTATATTATTATATTAGATTTTATTATTCTTCTTCTTTTTACTAATAATTGAGATGGCCGTTCAACACAGCAAAATGAGGTTGTATTGGTGCTAACTTATTCGAGAACTTTAAGTATAAGAAGGAAAAAAAAAACAAGAAATATTATAAGCGCTCACTTGAAGAAAATAATAACAAAATAAATAAAATAAATATAATTATATAATCTTATACAGAGTTACTGTTATATCATTCTCTTATTTAGACCTAATTACCTCCAATCAGGGAAACATTATTATCTTTATAATTTATAGTAAATTCATTATTCTCTACCACAGTAATCTATATAAAAAGTTATTTAAATGGTCTGGAGTGGCTTAGATAATAGATATAAAAATTATATAAATAGAAAGATATATTCTTAAAATTATTAATAAAATATTATATATAATTATTCTTATTAAAACTAACCCATTTAATATAATACTATAGAATTCTTATTTATAAATAACTCTTTAAGATCTGTTCCACCTCTTATTCAGTATAATCATTAATCTTAATTAAAAAAACTTAATCTAAGATCTGCCCAGGCAGCAGTTCTAAAGTATTATAAAAATAAAATTTATCAGGATAAAAAATAGAATAAATTTTAATATTATTAAATAATTAAACTCAAAATATATAACTAATCTTTTTAATAATAATTATTAAATTATACCAGTCTTCTAATAATTTCTAGGATAATTAATCCTAATATTAGTTTCTAATATTTATATAAATCTTATCTCCAACATTAAAATTCATAGATTGATGCTGTTAGTTAGCTATATAAATTTAAATTTATTAAATAATCTATATATCTTTCTTTACTAGTTTCTATATTTATTTTATATAACAGACCAAGGCTCGGGCTTGCTATTAATTAATAGTATTTATAACAGAGATCTAGAGAGATATCTAATTAAAAAAAATATAAGACTTATATTCTTACTTAATTATAAAAAATAATAATCTTATAAATTCCTGAGGCAAGGCTATAAAAATAAAATTAATTAATAATAAAAGTTCTAACTAGTTATCTTAATAATAATTTATAAAAAAAATAAGTCTTTACATTATATACTAATTTATGATTTTAATTTACTTATTAATTTAAAAATAATATACTATTAAAAGCTTAAATTTTATTTATAGTATGTGATATAACTTATCCCAGAATTTTAATATAAATTATCTTTTTTAATCTAATATAATTATATCTAGAGATCCTGATTATAGATATACTTATTTTAAAAATAACTAGACTATATCTTATATAAATATAAACTTTTTATATAAAATTAAAGTAATCTATTTACTTAGTTAGTCTACTATAATAAATATAATATTAAAACTATAGTAGTTCTTTAAAAATTTCTAAAAATTTATTAATAGATACTAGCCTGGACAGTCCAGGATAAATAAAAATTATAAAAATTTTAAAAATAAATTTTATTTTATATTCTTTTACTTATAGATTAAATAATTATCTAGATAATAATATATATCTTAATTCTAGATATTCTAATAATATTAATATTTTACAAGACCTAGTATCTTTATTTAATCTAAATAAATAAATAATAATTAGCGGTAGATTTTATTTAATAATTAAATATATAAATCTCTATTATCCAGAACTACCAATTAGTTATTAAAAAATAAGAGTTTATTTTTTAGAATATATTTATTTTTATTATAATAAATTTATTTTTTATAAGATTCCAGGGAGGGATTATCCTAGTTAATTATTAAAAAATAATTTATAATTTATAAATATTTTTCCAAGGGGGTGAGAACTGCTAGTAATTTAAAAATTATTAAAAAAAAATATACTTTATTCTCTAAATATTCTAGAGATAATAAAATTTATTTATAATATTATATTAAAGCTTACTCACTATTATTTTTATAAATTAATATATTTATTAAAGTATTATACTTCCCAGAGTGAAATCAGATTAAAAAATAATATTAAAAAAAGAACTTAGCCTATTATATCTAGCAGATATTTAATCTTTTAATAGTTATAAAATACTCCAAGACTTAGTAATTAATTAAGATATTAAAATAATTTATATACTAGAATTTTTCTAGCTCTAATTATTATTTCTCCAAGACATAAATAATTACTAGTAATTTTTTATCATAGATATTATAATTATATTCTATAAAAAATATAATTTTAAAATAATAATCTACTAGATACCAAGCTCTATCTACTAGTTATAAAAATATTCTTATAATAATTTTATTAACAGTATCCATCTCAACATAAGTAAAAAACATAAAATTATAATAAATAAAAATAAAAATTAAAATTAATACTTTCTTAAATATTTTAAAGATTTTAATACAGATATAATTCTAATTGAAAATAATATCTTTCTAGATTAATTATATCAGGGGTCATGCTATTCTATTATAAATTTTAATAAATTTTTAATAAAAATTATAAAAGTCTAGAAATAATTAAATTTTTATATAATTATCAAGATTTTTTATTTAATAATAATTATAATCTTTATCAGGTCCATACGGATACTATTAATAATAATAATAAATTTAAAAAACTTAATCTTTATAATATAAAACTTATATTTATAAATCATAATTTATAAATCTATAATTTATAATTTCTTAAGTACTAATCACATATATAACTTATATTCTACTATATTATCACTATAAATTAACATATTATTAATATAAACTATAACAAACTTGTTTAAGTACTCTATCAAGACTTTATTAATAAATTATTAAAAGATAATAAGTCTGTTAATAAATTTAAATAAAAAAATTTAATATTTAAATAAGCTATATCATGCTCTAAAAATAATAAGATCTTTTAAAATAGAATTTATTTAGATCTAGTAAAAGTTTTATTATATATTAAATTTAATAAAGATTCTAGTATTATACAAGTAATCTATTATTTTATTAATAAAAAATAAAAAATATAAGTTCTTCTTAATTAAAATATTTAATTTTTAATAATCTATACAGAAATAGAGACCTTCTCTAGATTTTCAGGTTATTAAGATAGAAAATACAAAGAATATAAAATTTAATATAATAAATCCCTTAGCTAGATTTTTTATAATATAATTATAGAAAATCTGTAACTCTTTTATTATTATTTTATAAAAAAAAATAATATCTAGAGGAATCTTACTTTTTAACTAAATTTTATAATTATAATACTAGAATAAAAATAGCATATCAGATTCTTTCTTAAAAAAAATATTTATTAAATTATAATATTACTTAAAAAATTTTTTTTAATTTTATTTTTTTTATTTATAGATAAAATCTCTGATTTTTCTACAAGAGTTTTTTTAATAATATTAAATAAAATAACAAAGATCTCTATCTCTAAATTTTTTAAATATTATTAGAAGCCAGCCACTCTAATAAAAATTATCTTTTTATAGAGAAATTTAATTAGAACAAGCTTTAATTCAGACTTTAAAATTCTAAAAAAAAAATAATATTAATAAATTTTTTTATTTAGATTATATTCTATTTTAACTAGAGCCTCGTATGGGCTGCTTTAATTAATATAAAAAAAAATTAATAATAATTATAATAACTTTAACTATTAATCTTCTAACTATATTTTATAATCTCTTTAAACTATATCTTATTAATACTTATAATCTACTAGAGACTATTCTAGGATAATCTAGAAAATATTTATAAAAAATCTAGTTTTTATTTTATTTTCTAATATTAATTAACTCAGTTAGATTAGTCAATAATTCCAGCAATCTAGTAAAACATTATATTTATTAAACTATATTTTTTTAAAAATAGTATTATATCTTCCCAGATCCAGTATAAGAAAGAGGATGTTTAAAAATTAATAATTATTAATTATAAGATTTAATTAGATTATATATATTAAATTAATAATCTATTTTCTATTAAAGCCTATGACTAGAGTCGCTTTTCTTAAAAATAATATTAAAATTTTAAAATATTAGATTATTTTAATAATAAATTAAATATTTATTACCAAGTAAATATTAGTTCTAGAATTAATAAATATATAAATAAAAATAATAATATTATCTTTAAAAAATAAAATAATAATTATAAAATTATTACTATCATTTCTTAGTAGATTTTATAAATTTATTATATTTATTTAAACTTCCAGCTCACCCAGGATAAAGATTTTTTTTAAATATTATTTTTTATTAATTTAGATTTTTTTACAAGAGTTTCTAGAGCCTTTACTTATATAGTTTTCTTTTTAAAATATTCTTTATTTTAATAACTAGATTTTTTATAATAGAAATACTTTTTTTCTTTTATTAAAATATTCTTAATCTCTAGCTCTATACTTAAAACATGAGTTAAAGTTCTAGAAGTAGTATTCTTAGAATTTAGAGTATTAAAAAAGATATAAAGATTATAAGATTTATTATAATTACTAATAATAATAGCGTGGTTTTTAATATAATTTTTTATTAAATTATTAATTAAATTTATAAAGTTTATATACTCTTCCACATAGTCATCAAAGAAGTAATATTTATTATTAAAATTATATATAATAAATTTCTTAAATTTAAAAAATAATTTATTATATAAATCTTTTTTTTAAAAATCTTTACTGATTCCAGCTTCCACTATAAGATAATAAAAAATAAAAATAAAAATATAAAACTTATTTTTAATTTTTATCTATAAATTTTAATACTAGTAACAGACATTACAAATCTTATAAAAATTAATAAAAATAATTCTTAAATATTTTAATATATTATTAACATTATTATAGAGATTAGTTATACTTAGATAAAATCTAAATATTAAATATTTTCTTACATCACTTTCACAGTAGCTAGTAATATAAACTTTATATATTACTAAAATAATAAATTAATCTATATTAATTTCTAGTTTTTAATATATAATTAATATCTAGTTTTTAAAAAAGATATTCTTCCTATCACTAAACAGAGACAGATCAAGAATCTTTATTATTTTCTTAAACTTAGAAATAATAATACTTTAAAAAATAATTAAAATTTAATAAATAATTTATACTATAAAAATATCTTTCTTCTTAATAATATTATCTTATTTCTAAGTAAGAATAATTATCTTTTAGCTCTATTAATCTTACTTATTAAAAAAATTATTTCTTTCAGTTTCTAGATTATTAAAAATCTTCAGAAAGACTTTAAAAATTTATTTTAAATTTTTTTTATATTAATTATTAAATTTAATCTAATTAAACTTATTTTCTTAATCTAGTTCATCAGGCAATATCATAGAAAGTTATTAATTATTTTTAAAATTTAAATTTAGATAGTTTTCCCTAATCATTTTATTTACTTTATTTAGTTAATCAAATAAATCTTTTAGCTGTTAAACATCACTAAGAACACGAGATAGAAATTACTAATAACTTAGTAAGAACTAGCCATGTATAATAATAAAAAAAAAAAGAAAAATAATATTTAAAATTATAAAATAGCTATTCAACACAGTAAAATAAGATTATATTAGTACTAACTTATTCGAGAACTTTAAGCATAAGAAGGAAAAAAAAAAACAAGAAGTGTTATAGGCACTCGCTTGAAAAAAATGATAACAAAGCAAACGAAACAAACATGGTCACGTGATCCTACACAGAGCCGCCGTCACAATAATCAAGATTAAATTCTTGTGATTATTAATAAATTTAATAAGTATATTAGCTTAATTTCTAGATTATTTATATAATCTATTATTTATTAAGATACTAAACTTCTTATTTATTTATAAAATTATAATTAGTCTACCATGTATATTTATTTTTAATTATAATATCTACTTTATAAGTATAATATGGAAAAGTATTTTTTCTAAATTTAATATTTTATAGTACTATTTAATAGTGTATTATTCTTAGACTGATAATTAAATTAAATATATAATTTAAATTATTAAAATCATGTTATATTATATAATTATTTAAAGTTTATTATGGATATTAAAACTCTTGATTATTAAAAATATTTTAAATATATTATTAAATATATCTACAAAGTAAACACTATCTTGTTTTTTATTTAATATAGATTTATATTAATCTTAGTATTTATTTAAGAATTTTTTATTTAATATATAAAATCATGTTAGTTCTTGTCTTAATATTAAAAAAATTATAAAGTTTATTTTCATGCGCATGAAATACTATTTTAATAAATATTATTAGTTTATATTATTCTAATCTAGTAATCAAGTATTAATATATTTATATAAAAATTATTTACTTTTAATTACTAAAGCACTTGGATATATTAAATTATTTTAATAATATAATAGTCTATATATTATTTTTTAATATATTAATTATTATACATATCATTTTAATCTTCTAAAGATGTGGAAAATTTATAATATTTTATTTTTTACTTAATTTAAACTATATTCCTGTAATAGTGATGTTTTTTATATAGAAAATTATTCTACTAATTTTCTAGATAATAATATTGCTAATCTTACTAATCCTGATTTATTTAAATATAGACTTACCAAGCCTGGTCCTGTATACACTGATTATTAGAAAATTAACTGTATTATTAATAAATGTTAAACTTACTATAATTATAAATTATATTATATCTAATACTTAGTTTATTATTTAGGATATGGTTCTAATCATAATACTTAGATTTATAAAGATGATATAAACGCTATAGAACTTATATAAAAATATAAGAGTACTATTCTGTTGGATGAGAAGCCTTGACGTTCTTGATTAAGTGAGGCTACAGATCCTAGCTAAGGGGCCGAGGGTCAGATGACTTGATTAGTCATTTAACACCCCCCGGGCCCAAGGACCCGTAGAAGAGCTAATATAAAGTTATTTAAAAAAATATATATAAAATATACACTATTAAACTAGTTATACTTAGTTTCTCATCTTAATAAGATTCTTAAACTATGAGAATATTATTTTATTTAATAATTTAGTAAAGCCATCTACTACTTACTCTATAATAACTATATAGACTAGGTTAATATTACTAGATACTAGTTATTTTTATATAAAATAAAACTTAATATTAATATATTTAGTCTGAATATAATATTCTAGATTTTTAACTAGTATGATAATCTCCTGGTTATCCACTAAAATAGTAAAAGACTTAAATAATAGTATAGCTATAATACTGAAACAGTTAACATCAAGTTCAGAAAATAATAATTATAATTAAAATAATTCCTGTACAGCGACTGCCTGAGTAATATATTTAATTTTAATAAAAAATAATATAATAGTAGTTTATTACTTTAAAAGTTAAGATATCACGCTGCTGGTAAGAGTGTAAATATAGTTATTAATAAATTTAATTTCTTATTCATGAGGACTAGTCTAACTAATATTATAATAATTAATCAGGCCAGGGCCTTGGTAAATATAAAAAATATAATAATCTAAAGTTTTTACAAGATATCAGAAAATATATAGAACAGCAGTAAAGTATTTCTTAGAAAAATTAATAAAATAATAAACTAATTTATATATAATAAAAATAATATTAGAACATGTTTTTATAATTATTTAAATTAGATAACTAATACATTTCTAGTAAGTCTTAATTTTTTTAAAAGATATCTTATCTTCTAGATTACAGGTTATAAATATAATCTTAGTATTATAGAGTATTAGGAATAGCTTAATAATATTTAAACTAAAATATTTAAATATCTATTTAATATAATACTTTTATAATATAAAAATACTTTTAATAAAATAAATAATATTAATATTAAAATAACACTCTGCCAGGCCGTTATTGATAATTTTAAATATAATAATAAAATCCTTTTTAACTTACTTAATAGCGGTAATCTTTGGTGCTAAAATTAAGATATTATTAATATAAATAAGAATAAAGACATGCTTTCTAATAAAAACTAAATAATCTATATAAGTTCTAATATAATCTTTAGCGACTAGAATATTATAAAATATAATATATTATTTCTAAAAAAATTATTTTAAATTATATAAAATTTTTTATAATAAATTATACTTACTAGCCTCCTCGAAACTTTAAAATAGATAAATAAATATCACTTCGCGTAATTCTGCATAAAAAAATATAATAATAATATTAATATAATAAAAAAACCAGTTAAATTTAATAGTAAGAATAATAAAAAGCTTAAAACTCATTAATTTAGTAACTATTAAATAAATTTTATAAATCTAATAGTCTTTATTAATATGTTATTTAAATTTTTTAATTATTAAATATATTTTATATATCTTATTATTCTTAATCTTCCAAATCTATCTAAGTAATAGTAATTTCATGTGATATTTATAATTAATAATTTAAAATATTTTTTATTATAAATATAACTTTAATTTCTTCTTAATAACCATAAACCATTTATTTTTATTAGAATAATTCATAGCCTCCAGCTATATAATAAATATAAAGCTAGGACTAGTAAATTTAATCTTTATAAACTTAATATAAATAATATCTAGAAATAATTTAATAATCTATAAATAAAACTCAATGCTTGATGTTATAAAATTATTAATAAAATCTAAATTGAAAGTTATAGATACCGCGTGAGCTTATAAATATTTTAATATCTTCTAAAATAATTTTTTAATGTGTTTAAATTATTATAATAAAAAATTATTATTATCTTATTACATGAGTTATAGGACTGGAAACTTAATAGAAAATAATAACTCTTCAAAAAATACAGGAGTTAGAAAAAATTAATAAACTAGTATAATAATACTAGAATTATAGACTAAAAAATTAATATAATAAATTAAAAATAAAATACTAGTTATTTTATACTCGCGAAGCCACTCAAGTTTAATAATAATAAATAAAATAAAAATCTCAAGCATAATCAATACTAGTAAAAAAAATAATTCAAAAATAAAAAAATTTAAAAAAATAGAATTATTAATATTCTTAATCTGAATAAATTCAGGAGATATATACTAAAATTTTTTAATATTTATATTTCTAACATCTAAAACCACCTAGGAGCTGTTAAAATCAAATATAATAAAAAATATAAATAATACTAAGATAAGATTCTTATTAAAAATAATATTTTTTATAACCACGATCTTCCTTATTTAAAGATTATAAATTTTATAAAGTCTTTTTAAATAGTTAATAAAATAGTTTTCAGCCATATAAAAGTCTAGTTTAGATCTTATTTTTTTTAATATAAGATGCTAGTATTTACAGCTAAGAGTTTATTATTTAAAAACATCCAATTAAATACTATACAAGATCTTATATAGAGTCTTGCCAATAGTATTATAAATCAAATAATTATAAATATAGATAATTACTATAATAATATAATTCTAAAAAAAATATAATAACTGATTATCAATCATCACAGCAATTATTAGTTTAATAATATAATAATTTTTAATTTCTACAATTAGATTCAGATTCAATCTATATTGTGGAAAAGAATTCTAAATAATATTTTAATCTAAATAATATTTCTTCAAAGAAACGTGTTCTGGAATATTATTTTTATAAATATATTTAATATTAATATTTAATTATATTTTTATATAATTATATAAAAATATAAATTTATAAATCATGAAAACTTTATCTTTCATAATAAATATCCAGCAGAAATATGAAGTATAATTAATAAAGATAATAAAATAATAACTACTTATTTTATTTTTTATTAAAATTAATTTATAAATATTAATGTGAATAAAATTATTTAATTTATAATTAAAATCTTATATTGCAGTCTTTAATACTAGAAAAATTTTATTTTTATTTATAAAATATAACTCACAAAATCCTTGAAGATATTTCTTTTTAATATCTAATCTAATAATATATTTTATAATATTCTTTATTTTCTTTTCCAAGGTGTGGGCTATTTAATAATAAATTAAATATATAAAAATTACATATAGAGTCTTCACCGCAGATAATATATTTATAATAATTATTAAGATAGTCTTAGTAGTAAAAGATAAGAAAGACTTTATAAATAAATAATTTAAAAAATTAGCAGAGTACAATAATGTAAGATATTTAAAAAAAAAGTCTAATAATATAAAGATAGTATTAGTTTAATATTTATTTATTATAAGCTAGTAAATAATCACACTTATTAATTAATTTAATAAAGTTTTTAAATTTAAATATAATTAAAATATCTTAGATTCCTAGTTCGTGTATTAAAATAAAATTATAAGTAAGATTAGATACTAACTAGATTTTTTTTAAATATAAAGACTTAAAGTGGTTACCAGTTATATTAATAAGATTAAATAAAATATTATTATAGTTAATAATATAAAAAACTTGATTTATAATTATTTTAACAAGTAGTCTGCAGGGTATGAAAAAAATAAAATAATTTTTTAAATATATAAAATAATAAGATAACTCTAAGTCTAGTATTTAAGTATTTAGATTAAGATTTTTAATAATTACATCATCCCCACTAGCGAATTATATAATATTATAAAATATATCTATAGTAAACGCGTGTAAGAAATTAAAATTAATAAAAATAATATTTAAAGATCCTCTAAAAGGGGTATGAACTAATATCTTAGAATTATTAATTTTAGATTTCTTAATAATAATATTATTAATATTTAAATAATTTTTTTAATTATAAATATTATCTTTACAGCTACAGTTATAGTTACTAGAACCACGCGTAGACTTAAGATTTTGATTATAAAATAAACAGATAGAGGAGAAATAAAAACTTATTTTCTAATAAAAAAAATATTATATAATATTTAAATTAAATTCTAAATCACTGGGCATACTAGAGGATATTAATATCTATTATTTATTTTTAAATTAATTTTTTTTATAATCTTTCTTGTTTTTACCTTGTATGGAGTTAATATTATTCTAATTTATAATATATATAGTAATTTAAAAAAATTTATAATAATATAACTTCTTGTATTTTTTAAATACTTTATAGATATTAACTATTAAAATATTATCTGAGAACTTATTTATTTTAATATAAAAAATATTAATATCTAGAATATTTTTAATAGTAAAAAAAAATAATTAAAATTTAATCTATGATTATATAGACTAGAACTAGTAAATTCTAGTAATTATATTAAATTATTAATATATAAAACTATCAAGATTATTTCTTTTATAATAAAATATTATAAATATTTATATTAGTTTATATTTCTCTGTACAACCTTCCTTATAGTAGATACTATTAAAAAAATTAAATATTTCCAGAACATTTTTAATAGTAGTAATCCTTTATAGAGACTAGTAATCTAGAGTAAAATAAATAATAAAAATAATCCTATTATTAATATAATTCTATTTATCTACTTTAACATGGTAGTTAATTATTAAAATAATATTATATTCTATGCGAGTTCTGATTTCCATTTCAAGTATCTTTATAATGATATTAGTTAATAAAATATTATTCAAGACCGTAATAATAACTCATAAATTATTATAAGTATTTGTAAGATAGAGGCTTGGATATATTAATTATTTATATTTATTTATAATTAATAAAATATAAACAGGATCTTTCATCTTTAGAAACTATTCTAGAATTTTATTTTACTACTAGTAATTCACTTTCCCAGTCAGCTTTAAAATAACTTTTGTAAGATTAACATCAACATAATTATTAAAATTAAATATAATAATTAGATAACGAAAGAAATAAAATAATAATTTAATATAATATAACTTAGTAGTAGCAAACTTCCTAGCATGGAGTTAAAGATCTGTTTAATATATGTAATTTTTAACTTGTAGAAGAAAATTTTGTTATAAGATTAATTCAGAAAGCCTTATTAAATTTAATAATGAATCGCGTGTGACAGGGCGCTTGTATAATAAAAAAAAATAAATAACAGTATATAGATAATAATATGAAGCTAATAACATATTAAAAATAATGTAGGAGCGAGCAAGAGACTCATAACCTGTTGGATGAGAAGCCTTGACGTTCTTGATTAAGTAAGGCTACGGATCCTAGCTAAGGGGCCGAGGGTCAGATGACTTGATTAGTCATCTAACATATTCTTAATCCTAGTATTTAATATTCTATTTATTATCTATTTATTTACTATTTATTAGTATATTTATTTGTATACATTCTTTCTTACTAATTTATATACAACGAGGATGTTGCTTTTCTTTATTTAAAAAAATATATGATGGCTTTCTATATATTCTACTAGGTAGAGATCCTGGGTTATATAACCTTATCCTATCTTCCTGGCTGGTTGCTGCTCCCGCGCGCCTTCCTCACCTGTACGTCAGATAGTATTATATAGCCACGCCTGCGGGCCCCCCGCTTCAGATCATCAACTTACTTCATATTCATCTTCTGCTCACCTCTGCCACATTAATACTATTAATTAATTATATAAATCTAAATTTATTAAATAATTTATATATCTTTCTTTATTAATTTTTATATTTATTTTATATAAAGGGCTAGGGCTCGGGCTTGTTATTAATTAATAATATTTGTAATAAAAATCTAAAAAAATATTTAATTAAAAAAATAATAATTTATTAAAAAAAATAAGCTTTTACACTGTATACTAGTTTATAATTTTAATTTATTTATTAATTTAAAAATAATATATTATTAAAAATTTAAACTTTACTTATAATATATAATATGATTTATTTTAAAATTTTAATATAAATTATTCTTCTTAGTCTAATATGATTGTGTTTAAAGATTTTAATTAAAAATATATTTATTTAAAAAATAATTAAACTATACTTTATATAGATATAGATTTTATATATAAAATTAAAATAACCTACTTATTCAGGTGGTCTATTATAATAAATATAATATTAAAATTATAATAATTTTTTAGAAATGTTTAAAAGTCTATTAATAAATACTATTTTAAATATTTTAAGATTAATAAAGATTATAAAAGTTCTAAAAAAATTTATCTTATATTTTTTATTTATAGATTAAATAATTATTTAAATAATAATATATGTGATGGTGTTCCTGTACGTTCTGTTAGGTAGAGATTCGCGGTCCCGGGTCACATGACCCTACCCTGCCTTCCTGGCCCGCCGCCGCTGAAAAGGGCTAAGCCTAGTCAGCCATTTGGAACTGGAACATTATATGTTCTAGCTTATCTGGTTCCAAGACTACACTGGAAGAAGCTGATAGAATAAAAACTTTTTAAAGAGACTCTCCATGAGAGATATAGAAAAGTAATAATAAAATAATTAAAAAAAAAGATAAATAACTAGATTCTACATATATTAAATAATTTTTTTTTTAGTAAATTAACTCTTTTTAAACTAAACTTTATATCTGATTTATTACAGCTTTTTAATTTTTTATAATTTTAATTTATTTTTCTTTTCACTGTAATATTAGAACAAAGATAATAATTAAAAATAATAAAAAACTAATAATTAATATATTAAATAACTATAAAAACCTATTCCAGGATGAGCTTATTAATTAATTAATAAAATAAATCTAAGAGTTATTAATATAAAATATAAAGATATAATATATTATTATATAATAGGATAGTATAACTAATAATAAGATTAAAACTAGTCTTAAATATATTAAAAAGTTTATTAATAATTAGATTTTATTTTTTTAAATATTTTTATTAATATTTTATATACCTTATCTAGCCCTCTCTGAAGAATCTGAAAATATAAAAAAACCTAAATTTTCTATTCTTATATTTTTTAATAGAAAGGATAAAAATAAGTTTTTAAAATAGTTTAATAATATTTAAATAAAAATTAAGATTATTTAAAAATTTATTAATAGTCTAAATAATTAAACTTAGTATATTTCTTTATTTCTTAATAGAAAAGTTAAAATAAAGATTAATCCATAGATTAATATTATATATAAAATCATAGAATTCATGACTGATATTATTATTAATTATTTTAAATTTATTTATAAGGACCCCACCCGGAAGAAAAAAATAATTAATAAATTATTTATTTTTAAATAAGAAATCTATATAATTAATAATTTTATTATAAAAATTAATAACTTACTGATTGAGGCTGGGAGCTATAGTTGGAATAATTTTAATAAAAAAAATTTATTATATTAAATTTTTAACAATAATATCTACTAGCAGATAGTGGGTATAAAATAAAAACTAGATTTTAAAAACTTTTATTACTAGATAAAATTAGTAATAAATAAATTAGTAAAAATAAATAAATTTTTAAAAAATTAATTAAAATATACTAATATCTAGATTAGAAGTATAATTAAAAAATAAATTTCTAATAATAATATTATAGACTAGAAGTCTTTAATAATAAGTATTAAATCTATTTATTAAATTAAATAAATATTAAAGAAAAAGATAATAAAATATTAAAAACTTAAATTTTATTTATATTATAAATTCTTTAAATATTATATTATTAATTATTCTAATTTATTTATATAATATTTTTAAATACTCTAGAAGACTGCTAGGGAGGAAATATTCTAGATTATATTAAAAAATAATCTTATAAAAAATATTATCTAGGTTTAAAAAATCTAGTAATCTTAAATAATTCTAGTTATTTAAATTTTAAAAAATATTTAGTTTTTTTAAATTATTATCTAGGAGGGTATATACTAGTTAATATTAATTATAAAAAATTTAAAAAAAAAGTTCAAGATTTTAAAAATTATTAGATTTTTTTTATACTAGGATTAGTTAATAGAATTTATTATATAAAAATTCTTATAGATACTAGCTATTCTTTATATAGAATAATTAATAAAAATTTTATAATTAAATATAAATTAAAATACATATTAATCAAGCCCTGAAATATTAAAGAATTTAAAAAAGAATTAATTTATATAATTAAATTAGTTATAATATTTCTAGATATTAATAAAAATTTATAAAAAAATATATATCTTTATATTCTACTACAGATCTATAAGTATGATATTATATTAGGATTATTATAAATAAAGTATTAAAATATAATAATCTAAACTAAAGATTTTATATTAAATATTTAAAGTATAAGAGTAAGAGTATGTTATAAATAAAAATAAGATTATAATCTTTTTTTTTGATATATTTTAACTAACGCGTGGTATACTTAAAAAAATTAAAAAAAAAAAGTTAGTAGAATTTTTCTTTATTAGTTTTATTAATATTAATAAAGTATTAAAGTATTTTATAAACTTAACTAGTTAAAGAACTTTATAGATATAAAAAAAAATTATTAAAATATTACTAAAATTATTTAAATATTTTTAATACAATAATAATAAATATTTTATTTTTATATTACCCAGGGGTAGACCATTCTATTAATCTTATAAAAAATATAAAAAATAAAGAATAAAAGATATTCTAGAGATTTTTATATTAGATAAATTATTTAAAGTTTTTAATATTATAAAAGATCTTGATTAACTTACTAGAAAAAGATTTTATTTAAATAAATAATTTTTTAATAGCTATTTTTATCTTATTTATTTTAAAATCTAGTAGAGATTTATAGTTCTATATAAATTATTAAGTTTTTAATTAAATAATAATAAAGAATTATTATTTTTTATTATTAATTTAAAAAGTTCTCTAGTATATCTTCCAGATTTATTTTTTTATTAAATTTAATATAATTCAGATCTTCCATTATATTTAGGTCAAGGAAAAAAATAAGTAGAAAATAATATTTTAAATTTATTTTAAGTTTTTTAAATAGTTAATTATTTTTTTTAGATTTATTAATTATTCTAGTACTTTCTAATAATATATTAACTAGATATTATAAGAATTTCTAGATAAATTCTATTTTATTTATATTAATAATATTTTTATTTTCATAGATGGAAGCTTGTTATAATATTATTTTTAGATCTAGAAGATTCTAGAATAACTATATAAAATAAAATTATAAATAAATATTAAAAAATATAAGTTTGAGATAACTTCTACTAAGTATTTTAAATTTATTATTAAAGTAGAAAAAAGAATTAGAATAGATCTTGTTAAAGTCTAGATTTTATAGGACTAGAAAGTCTTGAAGAATATTTAAAAAATTAAAGTTTTTTTAAGATTTATTAACTTTTATTAGTAGTTTCTTAGGGATTAAAAAATTTATTTAAAATTCTTAACTAGATTTATATAGAAAAATATAAGGTTTAAATAGATTCTAAAAATTTAAAAAATTTTTAAGATTTTTAAAAAGATTTTTATTATTATTCTAGTTTTAGTGTATTAGAACTTTAAATAAAAAATATTAATTAAAATTAATTTTTCTAATTAATATACCAAGAGAGTATTATTTTAATAAAATAATTAAAATATTTTATATTTTATAATTTATTTTTTTAAAAAGAATCTTCCTGCTAAATATAATTATTAAATTTATAATAAAAAGTTACTTACTATTATTTAAGTATTATAAAAGTAGAATCCTAAATTAATTATTTTTTTTTATTTTAAGATTTTTAATGATTATTAGAATCTTGAATATTTTATAATCTAGTATTAGTTTACTAAATAATAGATATATTAAATATTCTTTTTAAATTATTTTAATTTTTCTATTAATTACTACCCAGGGAGGATAAATGCTAGATTAAATATTTTATTAAAAAAATTTTAGAATATATTAGATGAGAAGAATAAATATATTATTAATTAAAAAATCTAATTATTTAATTTTATCTAAAGAAACTTATTTGAGAAGTATATTTATTTAATATTTATAAAAAAAATATCTAAAAAACTAATTTTAAATAAATTCTAAATCTAGATAAAAAATATTAATAAAGATCTTAAGAAGTACTAGAAGACTGTAATAAAAAATAAATCTAAATTTTTAAAAAAATTAAAACTTAAGATTTCTATTATTAAATATTAATTAGATTTAAATAAATATTTATTATTCTAGAAGTAAATCTAGATTCTTAATTCTGAGTTTTTATAAATTTAGATTATTTAAGAAGCCCATGATAGCGTGATTATTAAATATTTAAAAAAAGACTAGATATATAAGATTATTATTTATTATTATTATTAATTTAATATAAGTAATAATATTTATTAATTTTATTATAATTATAATAATTACTAAGCTAACTAGATCTAGTAAAATTATAAATAAAATTTTTTAAAATTATTACTAGTTTTTAATTATTTATAATAAAATATTATTATTAATTTTCTAATAGACCTCCTGGAGTCTGAGAGTTATAAAAATATTATAATTATTATTAATTAATTAATAAAAAAAATTATTATTGAAGTGGTACTAAGCATGAAGATAAAAGATTTTATAATAATATTTATTTAGATATTCTATAATTATTATAGAGTATTATAATTTGTGGTCTCTTATTAAGAATTATAATTTATAAATAAATTATAGAAAATCTTATATAATATTTTAAATATTAAAAAATATTTTTTTATTATTTATTATCCTTAAACAAATAGTACTATTAAATAAAAAATTATAATAATTAAGATTTTTCTGAGATAATTTATTAACTAATAATAAAATAACTAGAAGAAATTATTATTACTAGTATAATTAATTTTAAATAACTAAAACTTAATATTAATTAAAATAAATTCTTTTTTTTTAATATAAGTTTTATATGAAGCTTTTTAATCTAGATATCAAGACTGATTTTTTAGAAAATTATTAAGTAAGAAATCTATAGAAATAAATTAAAATAATTTTTAAAAAATTTTAAAAAGCCTGAGATATTACTAGTTTAATAATAATCTTAATTTAAAAAGTTTAAAA